>PNEQ01091812.1:28176-82251 GCA_003012365.1 Medauroidea extradentata
GTCGTGGGGTTTTACACGCAAATCACAGACGTGTGGTGTTACAGTAACCTTATTGTGATTGGTACAGTCAAATGAGAAACGTCACAGTTCAAAGGCACGCTGCCAATATCTATGAAGCAGAACTGCAGACGTGCACATAAGGCACTGGAACAAAGTGGGGCAAAATTCTTTTCGCGAAAAGTTCATGTCTCTACAAATATTACAATAGCTAAAGATGATGATGGTTTATCGTGACAAACTTGACTGTTTGTTGTATTTCAACTTGCGTTCAGCTTAACAAAAAATTACTGGCTTTCGCTTGTACTTGGAGCTGTTACCCTATTTGACTGAGCCAATAATAATCACGCTATTTCAATATTTGATGCCTGCTATTGGTCCGCAGAGAGCTACGTTGCGTCAAACGTATATCACCCATTCATACTTGTCGGAAGAGGCTGCAGTGTTTTCAAGGGTATGTTGGCACAAACAATTTCGTGATATACCGTCGAATCTAACAATAGCGGGATTAAAATAGATTCAGTTAAATAGGGCAACAGCTCCTCGCACAAGCGAAAGCCTGTAATCTTCTGGTAAGTTGAACGTGCGTTGAAACCCAGCAAACAGTCAAGTGTTCCCGCGATAAACCATAATCTCTAATTACGGTTTATCGTACTCAGACAGCAGTGGAGTAGTTTTCGTGCGGAGTAGATATTAGTGGGAGCCATCTGCCTTTTCGCAATATAGCACAGGATAGTTTGAAGCTCTTGCAAAGTAAAATGTATTGAGAGCAGAGGAAATGAGAATGCTTCAGTAACTGCTGTACGCCCTTGAGCGTATGACATTATGACATTCTGTGTCGAGAGAGAATCCGCTATAAGAAACTTCCCTAGCTTGTTTCTGCCAGAGATGCGATCAGAAACTTTCAAATATGGCTGAGAGTTGATCAAATATGAAACTATGCTCACTGTCTAGACTTTCCCCTAGGAACGGTATGACTGCGACTTATCTTTCACGCAATTCAAACTTTTAGGAACGAATTTCGTGAGCCCTGGCTTATTTTATTTTTAGATGTAAAGGAAATGTGTCTTCTGAAACATTCCTGCTCTCAACGTCAAAATTATCACAGAGTAGCTGGCCTGTATTAAATTGATTATTATATACTTTAGGACAGAAATATTTTAAATATGTAGGCCCTATATTAGAATTTTTTTTATAAATAACTTTTGGTGGTCTTTAAGTAAATTGATTTATTCACAGAAGTGTTAACCTATTAGCTAATTTTACTGAATTGGAATGAATACATTTTCAGACCCATAAAATATTTGTTGTTTACGAATCACTGCAAAGCTGAGACTATGTCTTCTTATAGAACGCCATTAAAGTTTTGAAACTGGAACTTTTTTTTTGTGTCATTTTGTTTCTGCTCTACATAAAGATGCTCATTTCTCACGCAGACACTACGCCTAAAGATAATATATCTTAAAATTCAAATTGCTAATGCTTCGATCAAACGAGTCATGGAAAGTATTGATTTTATGAAAGCTAACTTTTACTTCCTTATTATATGTTAATATGTGGGATATATGAGACAGTGTGTTATTACTGGTTTCAAGTTTCGGGTAATATATGAAGTGTTTGTGTTTGTCTGAGTAAGTTGGCTTAGTTGCACTCATTTAGGATATGAAACTGCTAATTGAGTTGCACAGCAAGGTTTTAGGTAACAGGGAAAACTAACAAGTATATGAGATTGCTTTACTGAATATTTTGGCCCTTTAACAAGAAGTCTTAAAGGTGCCGCCTATCCACGTGTGAGAGGTTCTAAAGCGGCAGAGCAGTAAGGTCGACCTTGAAGCGCGCATCAAATGCCGCGTCGCCTCAACGAGCCAAGTGCTAAACTAGCGTGCAAGATTCCCGCCGTACTGTTTTTACTATGAGACGTTAAACGGAGACCATATAATTTTATTGGTGGAAAGTCTGCAGTTAAGTTCAGTGCAGGTCGCATGCTGAGTTTCTCATACATCCGGTTAGTAAATTTCGAAGTACGGAAGTCTGAAAAGGCAGTTTTTAGCCATGTTTGAGGGCTTAGAAAAAGTGTTTTAATGAGCGTGGCATCTTAACAATGAGGTTCCGACCTTGTCTGAAGTTGGTTTTATTTCGTACGTTGGCACAATGGGCAACCGTGGAATATTTTCGCAGAATAAAATCTGTTTACGAAGACACTGTAACGCATTTGAGCGTGGGGTAGCCGGTAAGGCTGAAGTGAGGTGGAGGGACAACACAACACCCATGCCCGAGCCGGATTCGAACCTAGGACCTCTCGCACTGTAGACCGATAGCTAACCTAATACACTACGAAAGTCGGCTGGCACTTTTAAGCGGTGATCATATAATTTTATTTGTGGAAAGTTTGTAGCGAATTTCAGTGCACTTTTATGAG
Organism: Medauroidea extradentata; assembly: GCA_003012365.1. NCBI lineage: Eukaryota > Metazoa > Arthropoda > Insecta > Phasmatodea > Phasmatidae > Medauroidea > Medauroidea extradentata. The sequence goes on from PNEQ01091812.1 coordinate 30,593, forward strand.
TTTCACATACATCTGTTTAGTATATTTTGAAGTACGGCAGATTAATGGCAGTTTTTAGCTGCCTTGGAGGGCTTCGAGCCAGTGTTTTAATGAGCATGGTGTCATAACAATGGCATTCCATCCATATCTGAAGTGTATTCTTTTCGTACATTAGCACGAAGGATACGTGTGGATTTGTTTCGTAAAAATAACGTATGTTTACGAACACACTGAACTACAGTAGTGTGTGATAGGCGACGCCCTTAAAGACGTTTTTATTGCTGTTGAGAAAATTTGTTACTTGCGTAAATTAGTGGTTCAAATTTCGCTATCAGTTGCATTCTTGTTAAGAGCTCCATACTGTTTGTGTGTGAAGTATGTTGCAGAGGATTAAGAGAAAATTTATAAGAGGTATTACGAAGCGTGCGTTCAGTTTCCTAGATATCATGCTTAGAAACATGGATTACTGGCACCTTGGATTGGATATAACGACTTTTTACCACTACTGTTACTTAAAAAATGCCAACCGGAAGCTTAAAACAGTGATAGATAAGCATGCAATGGTCTTTACTATGCACATTCCGTAAATAAAATAGTATGGTCACTACCTGAATTTCCAAAGGAATAAACGTACCTTAAACGCGACATCCAGGATCTGCTGTATAGGGTTCTTTAAGGGGATCAGTACCAGACATCTTCGAATTGTTCAATTTTCGCTGTAAGTTCCATACAATGAAATATATTAAAATTTCCCGTCTGACATGGCCCAGATAATACCGTCTTAAGCGTTACCATTTTGTCTTACATTAACTAATTTCATTTCAGTTTTTGACCGGTAACGTTCCGAAGGAAGAAAACAATTTTTTTCCTATGGATGGACACAGGTATAGTTTAACTTTAGTAGTCGAGCAATGCCAATTGTATAAAATTGAGTAAACTGTTCCTTCTGCCCTGTCGAAACATAAAAAACTATAAAAAATGCAGAAGTTGCTGTGTTCCAAAACTGCAGATACTGATCCCCATAGTGCTCTGCCGCGCCCAGCAGAGTGAAGCTGTACAGTTATCCCAGTACGGAGGCAAGGGTGATGTAGAGACAAAGCGTGAGGCTATGTAGGTATACTCCCAGGAGAGTCTGCGTGACGTCGTACAAGTGCCATCATTCACGTACAACCAGGTGGTCGATGTTCTGTACCACGTGACTGTCCCGCCAGGCCCGGGTAAGATGGATCGTAGGTCCTAGGACACAGTCCTCCCTCGTGCCAGCCAGTGCAAGTATATACGAGGTTGGCGCGCTCTCGACCTTTATATCAACTACTACAAAATAAATATCATATATGAGGCCTTTATTGGCTTACATTTTAGAACTTACAGCCATTTATACGCCTTAACGTCACTGTTAGAGAATTTCTCAGTAGAATTTGAATGTGGAAAATGCCAGTAAAAATGATCCATTGAATGGAGAGAGTGACAAATCGTGCTAATCTGTAGTGTCAAAGTAATCTCCAAAGCGGTCTAGCGTATTTCGCCTTTTATAATTAGACGATGACAACCTGAGACGGTTTAAATGATAATTAGAGGTACGTAAATTTCGCAGATACATTCCAGGCCAGGTTGAACGCCAATTATGTATACTTCATTGTCATGTCTGTGACTTGCTGGCGGCTGTTAGGAAGCCAACCAGTAGTAAATAAGGAAATAATGCGAAGTGTTATCGCTTGATACCTGCTTGTACGGTTATAAGCCAATAGATAATCGATTGTGGCCAGTGGGTGTATAGGACTGACAAGTCTAGGCTGCTGCCAGATGAATCCGCGAAATTTACGTACCTCTAATGGTAATAGAGAAATAGCAAACGACCACTGTTGGCGTACCATAATTGTCATTGGCCCGGTGAAATGTGAAAACGCTAATAGCGAAATAAGAACATTGGGCATGCAGACAACAATTAGAACCTTACACTCAACAATTCTCCGCGATTCATCTTCATATGAATGCCCAAGTTCGCAGTTATGGAGTTTCCATCAATTTGTTTGAACTCATCCTGCAAAAACAACTTTGAACATTACGAATTCTAGTTAAAGGTTGTGTGGAGGGTGAAGAAAACCGAATTCAGCGTTTAATTTTATATATATATATATATATATATATATATATATATATATATATATATATATATAAATTAAACGCGCGCGCAAATAATGGTTACGATTATTTATACGCCTTTAACGCAGAACTTTTTTAAAATTAAACCTAAAAAATTTTTAAATAGATTTCAGCAGCCCTACCGCTTTGTGGTCAGATAGATCTTAGAAAAACATTAGCTGTTGTTTTATGGTAATAGTTTTGGAGCGTCGCTGTTGCCTTACGTTATAGCCACTTAACCTATGCAAAGAAACCCAGAGCCTTTGTGGACGTATTTCTTTCTTTACTTTATACACACCATTCTCTCATTCCCCACTCCAGTGGGTAAGCCTTTGACTGAAAACATCTAAAATAAAGAAATGTCAGTTTAAATTCTTATATTCCAGGCTGTATGGTTTGTGCTGTGATGTATCCGCTATAAGGCTGGCTGAAACGAAATTAAAGTTTAAGTAATGGATTTCAATAAACATTAAAGCTACAGTATGAGACTCAACTGATGGCATCGTTCACGCGTGATTAATTTCTTAAGGTTGACAATTTTCTCTTTCAGTACAATTCAGAGCTTTCTTGCGAATTCGTGTACGTGTGCAGTGTACCGTGTCTTGTTTGAAACATGTTTATTTGATTAATAAAAAATATTTATTTCTATATTGTGGAAAAAACTTATCTAATCGAATACATGTTGTAACCAACGTAAAATTAAAGTTCTTAGTTCACAATATTATTTCTAAGTTACTGGATTAACATTTTCTTTTTCAATCTGAGCGCAAATAATTTTAATGACTTTAATACATGTAATGTAAGTATTTCAAGAGGACTTCGATTGTCATAAATTTCACTATTAAATATAATTTTAAGTCAGACTGGCTTTAATTTTTTTTAGATGAGATTCCGAGCAAATCAATATTTTGTGTATTTCTCACTTGTGAAAATAAAACTTTTTGTCTCAAACAAATTGGCAACAAAATTAACTGTTCGAATGTACACCCTTTAGGACAAATTAAGCATAGACCGTCATATTTTCTAAAAGAAACGTTCGTACGGGAAGCGAACTGCGATGGAAAAACAATTTCTTCCAACAACAAGAAGTAATAACTGTTCAGTTTTATTGTTATGTCTTGGTCGCATTGTATTTTATGTTGTCATTTTTCTTAGAAAATTGCATGCAGTTTTCTAATGCGCATGCCGATGGAGTAGCGTGCACCAAATACAGAAATGTTCACTACTGTTTCTTATGGTTTTACAAGCAAAATTCGCCTAGTGTACAGTGTTTGAATAATTTTATGTTACCGTAAATTGTATGACGTTTTATTTGTAATGGCAGTTGTTTCCTTTTGAAATGTATTGCAATTTACGTTTTTTAGACCTAAATGTAAACGACCGTATAAAATACCTGCACGAGCGAAAAAGTTAAGCATATAACGTACGAAGCAGAATGAAATGTAATCGATTCGGATATTCACATAACTTGAATACTGATATTTTTGGTTGTGTAATATATATATATATATATATATATATATATATATATATATATATATATATATATATATATATACACATATATTAATAATTTAAAAAACTTATAGAATCCCTCTGGGATAACTTTTTTGTGCGCTTTTTATGTTTTATTTGTTTTTTTGTACTTTGTCATTCAACCCTAGCTTAGTCAGCAAAAACATGAGTAACGGCGTACGTCCACAAAACAATAAATTCTAACTTGAATACTATTATGCGGTATGCATAAAACAGACTACGTAGATGAAAACATGGTCATAGTACCCCCCCTTCCCATGTCTTAGTGACGTGGCGCTACATTTTACCATTACAATTGTTTCTGTTTAATTCGGTATTCATAGAGCACACATCCGTTGTATTATCACCTGGCATGTGTCCTGCTGTAACTGATCCTTGAACTTCCTTTGATTGGAAGTGGATTAGAGTTCACGCTTCCATTGATCACATACATGTTAACTCTAGACCTGTCTGAACATAACAGTACAAAATCGCACACATTAAATAGACAGGAAAAGTGTTCAATGTTCCCTTAATGAACAGTAAGGGAAATTGAACAATTTGCGATTTCAGTGCTATGCATGTCAGAGTCCTCTGTCCCGTGTATATTGAAACCGCGACCATTTGCCCATTATCTGCTACTCAATAGAACTGTAGACAATGCATTGATATACGGGGCTTGGGTGTGTATATATATATATATATATAAATATATATATATATATATATATGACAGTGGATTCTAATATGCAGATCAATTAACACGCAACATTTTCCTTTCCCGATAAAAAGGGCCTAAAGGCGTCTGCCGAACACACAAGGATGACATGAACTGAAGAACTACGATGTAGAAGCAACGGAATGCGGAAGACAGGAGAAACACGAGAACTTCGAGAAAACCCGCCGGCCGACTGCAACGTCCGCTGTGCTTCTCACGAGCGAAACATAGGGGTCAACCTGGCCGGGGACCGAACCTGGATCCCTTAGTGGGAGGCGAGTGCTCTATCCACTGCGCCAGGTTTTTTTACGGAAGGACATGTACTGCGTCTGACGTAACACTGTGTGACGTCAGGTATCCTATCTCGATGTCTGAAATTTAATTTTAATTTTACTTAATTTTTCATGTGCTCTACGTTTTTTTTTTTTTTTTTTCGAGCAGTTTCCCAGCCACGCAAGAAAATTGTGAAGATAATTGGTCGTGGCCTGTTTATAGAACCATTCCAGCATTTGCGTGGAATTTCGGGAAACCCATGAAAGCCTGCATCATAATGGCAGGCCTGAGAGTTTAACCCGGGTCCACCTGAATACCAGGCGAGTGTTTTACCGTTGCATCACATGGTGTTCGTTATAAACATAGCGATTCACTTAAAATATGTCCATCGTCATGTAATCAACGGAACACTATACATGATTACATGTAATATTTACAGTTTTTATTGCTTATATTTTAGTTCAATTAATCAATGAAAATTCGCTGTCGATATGAGTTTTTGGTAAATTTCCTTTTATTCAGTCTTTCAATTGTTTACTTAAACTTACTTGTTTATAGCAAAATTTGCAGTAATTATTAATTTTTACTTAAAGTTTCTTGTGTGTAAAAGTTCACAACTGTAGTTGTAAGCCGGTCTGTCCAAAACGAAATTGTTTTCTAAGTGCGTGAGGAAATTGCTATTCCACACTAACCTTGAACTTCAATTCGTGTTGCCGCGCCAGCTAGTGTCGACGCCATTATCTTGAGTAAACGTTCCGAGGCTTGGCTCGCGAATGACTTGGTGTCGCTCGAGGTTCAGGCCTCAAGGCTGTGTCCCGGTCACGTTCTTCATTAGTTGCAAGCTGCCTTCTGAATACATCAGGCAGCCGAGCAGCGCTCAGGGAAACTGTTTTATAAGCTCCAACAGAAAATAAAATCGTTTCTTCCATCCAAAAAAATTTTTACCTCTGATTGCCTGTAAAAAACAGGAATGAATTGCAAAATTTACTTTCAATAAATGCGTACATCTTTAAGAGCCGGTCTCCCTCCTACAAGTTGATTTACTGGTTTTTCACGACTGAAAATCCCAAGAGTACCACAATGGAAACACAATTATTTACATTAAATTTTCAGTAAACATATAAGAAGTGAACTAGGAACTCATTGTTTTTTAGGCCAACAAAAATTATCAATATAATCACTATGCAGATGAGACACTTGTACTGGCCCACCAGCTTTCCAATATACTCTGTAAAGAAAGTTGCCTCCTGTCTATTGAGTCTTGTTCGTTTTAAACGTGGTGCATAAAATGTTTTGATTGCTATTTCGTTTCTTCATGGGACGACCATGAAGAGATAGCAATCGAATCATGACACAGCACTATCGTTTACCTGCTTCACCCCAACCACGCTCAGTGGCGACAACTTTCTTTACAAAGGGTATTGGAAAGCTGATTCACCGGTACGACAAGTGTCTCAATCTGGGCGGTGATTGTTTTGAAGCGTAGCAGAAAGGTGTACGTATATTTGACAGTAAAATTATTTTGCAATTAATTCCTGTTTTTGTTACAGCCCATCGGAGGTTACAAAAATTATAACCCTCATAAATTACTGGTGATATTTTCCATGACTAGAGAACCTGAAAAAATCGTGTCGCTTTGCCAATTGGCCCTTGACTTAGTTGACGCCTCCTGGAAGGCGCCGAGCCAATAGTAATGCAGCATTGTGAAAGCATGTCCAGTTATGTGATATAAGTAGAGGTACGTAAATTTCGCAGATACATTCCAGGTCAGGTTGAACGCCAATTGTGTTTACTTTATTGTCATGTCTGTGACTTGCTGGCGGCTGTTACAAAACGCGTTTGACTACTGCACGCCATTAGTAAATAAGGAAATAATGCGAAGTATTATCGCTTGATACTTGCTTGTACGGTTATAAGACAATAGATAATCGATTGTGGCCAGTGTGTGTATAGGACTGACAAGTCTAGGCTGCTGCCGGATGAATCCGCAAAATTGACGTACCTCTAGATATAAGTGTGTCAGCTAGTAGCCAATCAGCAGCTGATGTATGCATTCTTGGAGAAACCCGTGCATTTTTTTTTCAGTCTCTAACCATTACACTAGTTGGCTACATGTTTCCTCCACACATTACGTTCTTCTGTACACTGGCCTGAAGAGATTCCATTCTTTGACATTCTCGTTCGTTTTACATGTTGATATGGCTCTGTTTGCTGGTGATTATTCGAGATCCAATAAACCGGATCATCAAAATACATAATTTTTGAAAGCTGTTGCGAATGGCTTTAACCAATATAACTTTTGTTTTTCATAACATGCCTTGCTTATTGAAATGAGCCAGCCAAGATATAGTGTCCTCGAATTTTACCTGCACTTTGAAATTGATTTGATAACTTAAATTATATGAAAATAATTTAAAATAGACGAAAGATGAGGAGAAGATTAAAGATTCTAATGAAGGCGCTTTCTCATATACAAAGTACAATGGCACTGCCACCATTGTTTGAATAGCGTGAATGAAAAGTCCTCAAAACTCCACCTGTTTCATTCTGACAGGAAGACAGATTCTACTACCTTGTTTCTCCTAACACACGATAGCGAGTTGGAAATTTTATAATAGTGTAACTTTGAGTCTTCAAGTGTGAATAAATGTTTTACGTGTCAAATTTTAGTCTGTTTTTCTATATAATAATGCGTTATATTTACTGTGCGATCTTTGAAGTGTTTAGGCTTTGCTGCCTGCGGGTTGGGGGGACTTTGAATTTGGGTAAATATACTATTATATTCAATGCAATAACATCCACTGTAGTTCCCGGGCGTCATTAATAAGCTGTAGGTATGCCGAAGTGACTTAAAACGAGTTAGCCGTTCCAATACCAAACATAGTTCGAGAAAGAGCAACTTACATATCAGCTAGTGAGACGGTGGGTAGCATAAGACTCCCCCGTCATTTGGATCGTCCAGGCCTGTCCGTGCACCCTCGTCTTGTAGGCGATCACTTGGAACGTCACATTACTCTATGTCAAATGTTCTTGGTTCAGAGAAAAAAATTACAACGCGTCAGCTGTGGTGATATATGTCCACATAATAACTTATTACTAGGGAAAGGAATATTTCGAAGTTCGATGACCCGCATGCTAGAATTCACTGTCCTGTTCATATTCAATCCCTGACCATTTGTCCACCAGCTGCCGCTCACTGGGACAATAGACTCTGAACTAATAGACAGGGCTTGAGTATGCATAGGACAATGGATTATAACATGCGTGTCACTGAATTTTACTTTTCTTTTTTATTACAAACATCGCATTCATACAAACAGGCATTATTCTCAGCATCGTATGTTGTAGCTAAAGTCAGTCATAAGCCGCGGTAATTTGAAAAATAGCCGCCACTGCATATTTAGAAGTTCATAACTTTCTAAATACTTTTTATGAAAAAAAATAACGATTATCAAAAATGGGAACGACGTAACAACCGAGTTTATCAGTTATTATATGTGATTCAAGCCTATAATTTGCAGACATTAACAGTTGATAGCTAGGGAACTAAGTCGTCTGAGATAATCATTAACGATCCGAAAAAAAATATAGGACAGTCATATGAGATGAAAACTGTTATGATGAATGAAATTTAAAATTTTTGTAATTACAGTAAACCCCAATACATGAGCAAACGAAAAATATATATGTCAACATGAGTTTTTCAATAATGGCGCTAAATGTTTGTTTTTTTTCCATGAAGTATTTAATGTTATTTTGGTTAGATGGCCAGTATCAATTTAACTGCCTATTAAAAGCATGCATGGCCATAAAACACTCCTTTATCTGCTGATGGCATTAATTGTTATATCTTCATGTTAGGTAATTTTGATTCCAATTTCATTCCGATGAACTATCAGCGACTTCATCTGCAACACTGAATTAAATGAACCGTTTGGTTTGAAAAGGGAGGCGAAAGATGGGGAGGGACACACGTAGGAGAATAATTCTTTTGTTAACATTCATCTTAAAATGTCTGAAAATGAATGTAGCTCCGCCGCTTTGTTGAACAAATAAAACGATGTTTAAATTTTTGTGATACAATGCTATAAATGCAGTTATATAAAATATACACTTAATTAGTAAAGCCACGAATTTGTCGTGAAAAGATTTCTGCATCACTTGGTTTCAGTTCTTTATGCGCACATCGGCAACTTTGCTTCATGGTTATTGGCAGCGTGTATTGGTTCAGACACGTCTCTTGTTTGACTGGACAAGTAATAATAAGATTATTGTGACTTTATAGTGTTGTGATTTACTAATTAATCCCCAAGCCAAGTGAGAGTTAAAATATCCAATCAGTGACCACGAAGCAGAGCTGCAAGTGTGCACATAAGGCATTCAAACTAAATGGTGCAAAAATTTTATCGTTACAAAATCGTGGCTCTACTAATCAGTTGTTAGCTTGTAATTTCACGGGAGATAAAACATGAACATCGTAAATGTTTAGTTGTTGAATGAACTCACACAAATTAATCCAAGTAATTTGCAGGTCTGTGTTCGTTGCTTTCCTTAGTTTCCTTTTTAAAAGTATGTAACGGTATATCTAAAATATTTTTAAGAGGAAAAGTTTTCTGTCATAGTTTTATTTCGAACACCACCTTAGCCATTGTATCACACATAGAGAAAAAGGTTTGGCATAGCCAACCATATGATAGTATATGGCGAAACAAGTAGGCCTGTTATTTGACAAAGCAAACATTTTGTTGGCTGAACGACGTATGAAACGTGTCAAGTATTTGTTTTATTGTTCGAACAAAATGTACATTTAGCTTGTCTAAACCATCTTGCTCAGGTAATTATACCTGCCAGGCAGCCAAATATTTGGTTGATTTGACTGTTACGAGCTTGTTTGGCCATACACAAACATATAACTTACATGGTCGACTGTACCATACATAAATGTGGATTACTTCATGCTGGAAAACAATAAGTTATTTTATAATAAATGTATAATCGATGTATGAATGTGTAATACAATACACACATACGTACACATATTAACACAGGTATTAATGTAGAGAAACGCGATACTTCTGTAATCAATCTCATGTTCTACAGAATCTAAAGTATCTATTTTCATATTTCGTGTTCCGAATCTCTGGTTATAACATAATTCCTTCAGCGTGTTACAATAACAACAGTGGCCTCTACTTTTCTTCGTGGCTTCTCTCTACATAGTAGAAATATTTATGATGTAATACTGCCACGTTGCATAAATCTGAGGACTCGGCACACCAGTAATGACGCATCAGTCGCAAGAAAGGCATTTCTTTCATATATTCATCTTCCAAATTTGTTTTTCCTTGTGTTTGCCGTGTAATTATATTCATTCTTTGCAGAGCAGGGAAGATAGTATTTTCATAAATTATTTAAGAGGGCATCGTCTTTCCAAAAACGTTTTATTTAAGTATTACATATTTCTGAAGTAATGTATTTCCAAACAAGAGCTGTACGAAACAAACTGGGCTGTTGAAATTTCAATTTCGTATGTAGTAAAATGCTGTATTATTAATTGGTTGGCTAAACCCTACCTTGGTGCTTTTCTTGCTCTCTAATATATTTTTAAACAAGTTTACTAATTAAATTTTTTAACAATATTTTTGTTTAACAATTAGATTATTTCATAAATTCTGGTTTAGCTACCTTTATACAACTGATTATTTTATTATAAAGACATCACACCACAACTTCCAAGCTAGCTAACACAGCAGATATTCTTACGGAGAAATGTAAATTTGTTTCAATGTTCCAGATTAAAAATTATTAATTTTTTCATAAGCTAAGACCTTTCACACATCAATTGTTACTCTTCAGCTATAAATTCCAATGTGAAAGAGTAATCAAAGTTTTAAAAGAATCGAATAGCACATCTTTCACCACAGAAACCATTACGATGACACCACTAAGTAGATTGCACATTGACACAAAATAACACGTGTATTTAGATAGTTTTTATTTTTGTGTCATCAGTGGCTTGTCTTAAGTGGCATTTTAAGTAAAACTCTGCATTACACAGGCATGTTTAAGATACATAGGAATTTTTACAGCTACTTCACTGAAGTCGAAGGATGTAGACTTTTTGAAGTGTGTGTGTGTGTGTGTGTGTGTGTGTGTGTGTGTGTGTGTGTGTATATATATATATATATATATATATATACACATACATACATACATGTATATATGGGAATATATTTTTTGTTGAAGCAATTATATTATTGTAACCGCTCTTTATTAGAATTTGTTTTAAGGAAAATACATGTATAATTACGGTACTAACACTATGCTAACAATGGTGGCCATGTACAATACAAAAACCAGCAATAGACTAAGAGTGTTCTAATAAGTAATGAATAGAGCCACGGTTTACTGACGGAAATATTTTTGTAACATTTGGTTTATGCGTCGTGTGCATATCTGCAGCTCTGCTACGTCGTCTGTGATTGGATGATATTACCCTCACTTGCCTTGGCAAATTGGCGTTTACGCGAGAAAATCGTGACCCTAGTAATGAAATAAGAGGCTTAGTTTAGTTTGATGTTTAAGATAAAATGTTTGTGGACTATTAAAACCTAGGCAAAACAAATTACATACTTACTGCTAGACACAGGAACATTTTGCGGATTCAACGACATGCAGGCCAGACTCCAACACTCTAGCCCTCATTAGGTACGCCAGTGAATAATCAGTTTCACACCAGACCAGACGTCACGAGATTCGTTCCTTGAATAACTGTAATTTTACTATACTTCCGAAAATCTTCTGGGACTCATATGATAAACTTCGACACAATTTCAAAATGAACTTATGTATAAATTCTGTCTTGTGGTCAGATTTTTTTCACGGATATTTCTTGTCCTTATTTATTGCACGTTTTATCTCTATACCCAGTCCACCTATAATTCTGATGTTTGTCTGCGCTAGGGCAATCTCTCTGGTTGCTGATAGGTCATATGGAACATACTGTGAAGGGACCGTGTAAAGCATCACAGTACTTCATGCAAATGGATGCCAAATGTTTGCCGTGCTAAATGAGGCGCGTAAAATAGCTCGCTCATGTAAGCTTCACAAGAGCGGGCGACGATCTGTCTGTGTTGTTGTCATTTGGTGCTTGTCCATGTGATTGCGTGTGTCTTCATTCCACAGTAACTACCCGTGCTGAAACACTCGGCTCAGTACTTTGACCCCACGCAGTAGCATGGAGAGTATTGATCCTCGTACAATGCAAGGGTACATGATTCTACTGTATATCCGCTCCTTAGTACATTGTATGAAGGAACCATGTAAAACTAAACGTCTTCTTACTCTGTTATTCGTCATTATTTAGTTAATCCACTAAAATCTAAAAAAAAACTTATAAACACATTGTTGTAATTATAATTAATTATAATGGAAAGGGTTTTTCTTTTTTTAGATTAGAAACGTTTGCAACGTTTTCGTGCGGAAAATGAAATTTTGAAAGGCAACAAAGAAAAGATTTTGGCCGCTAGCAGTAAAATTGTGACGTCATTGCCACATTGTAAATCCTCTACCCAGATCCCTTGAGCCAGAACCGCCATAACAGGACTACCTTCACTGACTAAATATAAAGGAAGATTTTTTTCATCCTTGCACATTACCAGATTCTCAATTTCAATTGAAAAATACGTACCTATATAAACAAAATCTGATTACTAGAGATGGATGGTATATCGCAAATTTTTTTGTGCCAACGTACACTTGAAAACGATGCAGTTTTGCTTGCAACACATATGACTGGGTGATGTACGCGTGACACAGCGTAGCTGTCAGCAGACCAATAACTGACATAAAAATTACAATAGCGTGATTTTTATTGGCTCAGTCAAGCGAAAGCAGTACTATTTTGGATAAATCAACGTTTCTACTCATTACTGGTACCGGTAACAGGGGGTGATTTGAAACTAGTGGATTGGCTTTGTTGAGCTCGAAATTTTATCGTCGTTTAGCAAATTAATAACGAAGTTCTTTATTAACATTTTTTTACCCTTTTCAATACAAAGCATCGTTTCACTCTAGACAACTGTTGATTTTTCAAACCAGTATTATAAATTATTCAAGTCATTAAGTAAAGGTTTTATTTTGATTCTCTGCCTCATTAGTAATGACATGACATGAAACACGTAATCATGAACGGGCGTTTTGAAAGTACGTGTGAACTTCTAAAGACCTCACAAACTCCTCATAAATGCTGTTGTAACTACCAGTTTTGTTGTCAAGGCACATAACTCCATGCAGGTAACTAAAATGGCTACTCCATGTGTAGTTTAACAGTTTTTCGGTTTTCCATGCACCAATCCCTAAAATATCCACAATTAAATTGGATCAGCGGGAATATTTCACGTAGGTTCAGCGTTTGGCTCGCTATAGCGATGAGACATTTGTAAACGCGCGTCAACGCCACCCTAATAGCTCCGTCACTGGTGATTCTGTAACGCGCAGGTGTATAGGTCGTTCTGGATAAAGTGAGCACTAAATATTTAACCTTCGAAAAATATCTCTTAGTCTTTACTGCTCGTAATTCAACATTAACTATAGTTGCCTTACTGCTTGTATGGTTGGCAGCCAAATTACGCAGTATAGTTCCACGTATTTTCCTATTTATGTACAATACAGAAAAAAATACGGAAAACGACATCATTATATTTCATGTACTTAATAATTTTTAACATACTGTATCGATTTATACTGACTGCGCAATTTATCATATACTTGTAACCATCAAGTGACGTGTCCAGAGAGGTTGTACATATCCAGTCGAAAACCGTTATCCGTGGAAAGATACGAATTGCCAGAAAGTATAACTTTTAGGGTTTTTTCTGACTGCACACTTTATTCTGAACCGCCTTTAGGTAGCACCTGTAAGTAATGATCTAAATATACTCACTTCATCGTAGATAGCTGGACCATTAATGATGACTTTGAGCCCAATCTGACAAGCTAGTGGGCCTGGTGAATAGAAACTCTGCACAGAGGTTATCGTTATCACAGAGAGGAGTGCGCAGAGTCATGCGGGCACGAAGTGATGAGTTATGTGATGGTCTGTGCTCCCAGCGAATGTGAGGCACATATTATCTACAGGACCGCCTCCTCCCGCTCCCATCCCCTTCCCTGTGTCATTCACAGCTACCCCGGCGATCGCTGTTCCCCACAGGTTGAAACATGCTCTGACTGGTGCTAAGAGGCCACGCCTCGTACTTTTTACAATTATTTACATAACAGTCTATTTAACGCCACGTAATATCGATACCCGAGGGTCGTTACATTGTTTTTATACTAACATGTAGATGCACAAATTTGTGACGAAGAATTTTTCACGTTTTTTGGTTTCAATGCATTGTAAGCACATTAGCAACTTTGCTTCATGATTAGTGATTTGATGTTGAAACTGTCACGTGTCTTGCGGTTCTACCGGTGAATCACAGGCGTATAGGGGCAAGTAACCTTATTCTGATTGGTGCACTGAAAAAAAAGCCCTTTGGTCACCACAAAATATTTTGTCATTATGGACCTTACCAAATATTTTTGTGGTAACCAAAAAACCTGTTTGCTGCCTCCAATTAAGTTTTGCAGTGACTATGAAAAAATTTCTAACTACTACAAAATTTTTTGGTGACCACCACGAAAACGTTTTCTCCGTGTGCAGTCAAATGTGAGATATGTCTGAAGTACAGACTCGCTGCCGACGTACTCATAAAACTCTAAAACAAAATGGCTGAAAAACGTTTTCGCAACAAATTCGTGGCTCTACTTACAGCACACGTATTTATTGCGTCTACAATGCCTATCTACGAAAAGAAAAAAAAGTTCAGAATACTTGTGAAAATCGATTTTAAGACACCATGCACACTGACAGCCAAATTTTAAAGCTTCAAACTTGGCTGAAATCGGCCTATTCAAACGGTTATTTCGCAAGGTATATGTATCAGATTTGTTAGAAATGGAGGTCTACAGTTTAGATTGAACTTAGCTACAGTGACAGGTTCAATAAAATAATAGTCTCGCTGCTTTAATGTCCATAGTATAATCGTTACGGCTGGAACACAGCGCGCGTGTTTACGACTTTCAGCGCTTGTAGCCTCATCGATTATCGCCCCTCACGTACGAACACAGGCTTCACCAAGGAGCGCAGTAGATAAATAAATACATGCTAAATACACCAGTTAATATCTACACACTTTTGAAATCAATATGGAAAAACAACAAACTTAACTAATGATATTTGCCAACTTTATTAGCAAACATTTGCCCAGAATGATGCATTTGTTGACATTTTGCGCCGCAATTAAATGTAAGAGATTTCGGTGGCAGAGATTGATCTCCAAGTATGGGCTACGTTACTCGAGAAAAATTTTTGCTAGGAAAGTTAGCAAAATCTATTGTCTAGATTTGTTGTTATATTTTAATTTTTTAATTTTTGTAAGTAGGCTTCGAATAACTTACAATTTTAAACTCATGCTTTTAGAGGTCAGTTTCGTACCAGAGATTTCAAGAATCTAGTAAGAAGAGACCTGCAGATTTCACGTTAGTATTTAGAATGAGGCTCTTCTGCATTGTTCTATACGTGCCCGAAGTTATTACACTTGCTAGAATTCATTGTCTTGGCGCATACTCAAGCTCTGACCAGTTGTCCATTCGCTGCTTCTTATTGGAACAGCAGACAGTGAACGATAGACTAGACTTAAGTATGCATAGTACAACGGATTCTGGCATGCCGGTCATTGAACTTGAGACATTTTCCTCTCCATAGCTGGTGGTTGAAACTTTCCTCAAGAATACGCCAATAAATAACATGAGTGAAGGTTTCTTGAAGTTAAGTCTGTCGGCAGACTGTACTGGAAATATACAGGTCAATATTGATATGGCACGGAACATCTGACATTCATTGAAGGCTCGGACAAAACTGGTCATATGACTGAGAAAACCCGTATAACCCCATCAGGTTATTTAATACAACCCCCCTTAGAACTCCACCTGCATACGCTGTAAAATATATTTAATTTTTCAAAAAATTCTTGGGAAACTAGCTTCCAAGTGAAACTGTAAACTTTACAGGGGATGCTTGAATCTTGTACATTTTACAACAATTGTTGAAACGTCACAAGCAATTTTTGACAACAGACTTTTAAGAATGTTTTTTTTTTTGTAAAAGTAGTCTAAAAACTGTTTTGCTAAACGGGACTGGCGTCGAAGGTTGTTTTGTTAGTTTACAAGCTCCTTTTCTTGTCAAAGTACGTTTTTTTTACTGTGATATTAGCTTGTTGAACCTTTTTATCGGATTTCAAAATCTACTTCTCGACCACAACTAGTCCGGCGGGAGAAAAGCGAACTACCGCTGTGGTGTCCTTGACCACAGCGCGCAACTGGTGTGGTGCACCACAGCACCGGTCATAATACTGTAGCACAGACAGCAGGCTTGGCTGTTGCCACTACGTCTTCACTGACCGTGTGCCATGAACTCATGTCAGGCGCAGTACATTTCCCCTCCCAGTGACGTGTATACCTGCTACTAGCGTCACACTTCTTCCCCTCACTGGAGGACTAGTCGTGGTCGAGTAGTATTGTACATACAGTTGTCAAAACTACTTCACGTGTTCATAATGTACTGTACCTATCTACGAAAAGGAAACTTATTTCAGAGAAGAACTTTTAAAACATTACGCGCTAATGTGATGAATTTCGTTACTAAGGTTTTTTGTCACGCTTTGAAAGGTATTCGTTTAATAAGCGTCGCACTGTTGACAAAATTGACAAGTTTCCCAAAACTGTGACAATTTACTATGTTACGTGTTCTTTTAAAACTACCTGAAGAAATTATTGTTTTTTCAGGTCTTAAAATACACTTACAAAATTTTTTAAATACGATAAATTAAATTTGTCGCATATTTAAGGTTACAATTAGTCAGATGGATTAGTTCAGTAGTCGGAGTTCCTGACCGGTGGGTCGAAGTTTTCGAATTCGATTCTTGGCTGAGAAAGAGTAGCTCATCCTTCTCTTTTAGCCCCAGGTGTCCCCATGAGGTTAACTTTCGAATCAAATGTAAATGGCGTAGTGAAAAAAATTACTATTTTCAAATTGTATTCTTCCAAAATAGCTTTGCTAGACTGCCTAATTTATTTTAAAAACGTTGTAGGAATGCAACGAAATAAGATTTTATTAAATTTTTCTATTATTATCTATGAATAAAATATTGATTCATTTACATAAGTTATCTGTCGTTCAATTCTATGATCAGCGTTTGAAAAATTTCCAGTCGGTGCACCTAAGCAGCACGACACAAAGCGAATAAAGTCGTTCAATTTATTATTTATTTTCAAGTAATACGAGCAGCCATAAAGAAACTGTGTCTATATCGATTGAAACTGGTTCCTCGATTTTGCTGTACTTTAATTTCAAAAACTGTTTTTATTAAATTTGAGCACAGTAGTTAAAAATTGCCGGGCTCTAGTTTATTTTCAGTAAGTTATGCCTACATAAACTTTTATTAGAGCCAGGTGCGTATTTAATGTAGTGATTTTCTTTAAAAATTATTTTGCTTGGAACTCTGATACGCACAGAGTTAAATTAGGTAGCTCTGTGATATAATTTGTTTTAATTCAATACTTTTAAAATAACTAGTGATTTATGATGATCTATAGTCCGACCCCGGAGTAAGGTGCGCGCTGTTGCTTCAAGGGCTATGGATCTTGAATCAAGAGAAATGAAATGAGGTCATCGACACTATCCTCAGTTATCAAGGACGGAAGGCGAGTGGCAATAAACCGATAAAACCCATCTGTCATCAGTAACGTCTACTTTACCATCCTCCGTGAGTCCTCTTCCCCCTCTATCGCTATTCGCTAGATGTGGTGTTGCAGTGCAGATTATATCCAACACCTTGGCTTAGTGGACTGTACAAGGTTAAACGACCGGAAAAATACTAAAAATATTATAAATAGTTTGTTGACAAATATTGCACTGTGAACTGTGTACTATTTTCTGAACCATTACTAATTCAATGCGTATGTACAGGGACGTTTGGTTGTCACCAAAACACTTTTACTCGTGTTTGTTTCAAAGCTTTATATCCACAGCTGCATCTCTGCTCCATGGTCAATGATTGGACGTTTTCAACTCTCAGTGTCTTGGAATTATATCCGCAAATCACACACGTGTGGTGTCGCACTTAACCGTGTTCTTATTGGCACAGTAAAATAAGTAACGCCTCTACACAAAGACATGCGGCCAATAACTATGAAGACGAGTTGCACATTTGCACGTAAGGCAGTGAAACAAACAGGGCAAATTTCTCTTCGGCCCTTCATATGAGTCGTCAGATGTCCGACACGTCACATTAACGTTCTTCTTAGTCGCTACTTGAAAAACTAAAAATACTTTGAGGTTTTCGGCGAATTTCGTTAATATTATCGATGTATATGACGTTACGCAATAATGTCGAGCGACCCTATCGTTTGCCGAAGTAAAATTAAATTTTCATCACGATTTAGCTAGCAAAGCCTAACAAAATTGAATTTTGCCACTAATCGGGACGTCAACATGACGAAGCTAAAGCTACCTACATGTTTTCTTTGGGCAGACGTTATATAAACAAAGCAGAAAACAAGATTTCAACACACCCAATAAGACCGGCGTAAATGTACCTGACGACTCATAGCTGATACGTACTGTATAATACATTGCTCCAGTAATAAGGTTCTTTAATAACTGAAATATTAGTTTTTAAGTAGGATTTTCTTAATCGTTTTTTAATGTCAGCTACTCAGGAAACGCTAATTATTCTTGATGTATTTAAACCGATCATCTTACTTCGGATACTTTTACTGTGCTTACATCGGACATACAGGTCAATCCTGTGTGAATTGCACATCCTACTTTGTCAGATAGTTTGTGTTTTCAATGTGTTATTCCTATGTTTTAATATTTTTGAAATGTCGGGCCAGTTAGGACGGTCTGAAGGTCTGAGTGTACCTTGTTATCGGAATGATTGTCTTGGAGATCGTTGGTGTTGCTGCGTGTTTACGTACGCAGATGCGTGGATGTGTGTCGGTGGCGTGTCTGTCTCGTCTGGGTTGTACCGTACGTCTAAACTAATGTGGGCACTAGATTTCAAGTTTTTAAACAAAAGTTGAGAATTTATTTATTGGGAGAGGTACTAAGGACAAAGGTTAACGGTACCGACAAGGGTCTGTAACAATGAATCATTCCCGCAGTTTGCTTGATCATAGTAAATGTCATCATCGTAGTGAGAATTACCTTATTCACATTATTGGTTGTTACAACTGATTTACTCAACGAAGACATTGAATGGTTACTTGTTTCTCTAAGTTTACAATTGTCTCCGATTGTCACAAAAAATGCGACCATGAATTTGCGAACTCGACGTCATGACAGGATTTAAATACAAGTTGTATTTCTTGAGTTTTTAAATATTATTGCAATGTTATTTTTCTCATCTTGTACCACATGTCATATTCTTGTCACCAAAGATCATCATAGTAAATCATTGGTAAGGTTTCCGTAATTTTTAAAAGTAGATATTGATGAGTAGTTAGAATCTTGAGAATGAATGTAAGATAGATTTTGAGTGTGTACGTAGAGGCGGTAACAGTTTTAGCTAAGCATACTCTCATCAATAATTTATCATGTATACGGTAATATTATAAATATTACGTGTAATTTGCTACTAGGCTGTGGATTTTCACTGTCGTTAATGTCAATAAAATACAATTCCATGGACGATGTAAGTAACGCAAATTATTTCCATGATCAATTTTTGTATATTTAATTTTTTAATTTGGAATATAAAGGCTTTAGATGTTTTTATTAGTGAGGCAGAATCCATTCTGTGATTTTCCATTTCGATGAATAAAAATTTTTTGTATAACACTGGCAGTTTTTCAGAGAAACTGCGAGTAAGCTAACCCCGTAAAGGTTATGAATGGTATCACACTGAAATTGGAAATGAAGGTCGTTTCTCAGTGAATGCGTGCAATTTTTGGTAATCCGCCAGATTATGCAGTCCTTTACGTGTAGCGAGTTTAATCTCCTACATTGAATACACATCTCGCCCTTCGATTCATTGTATGGTCATCGTGCATGTGTAAATACAAGCTGTGTTATTGGTTTACGGTTATACGCTTGGCTATTGTCTGAAGTATTGGAGGGAGTGGCACATAAATGGGCTGCAATTAAACACTAAAAGGAAACTTTGATATAATATATGCTAATTTCTAGCGTGATGCAACCAAAATATTTTTGCGGCATATTAAAGTGTCAGATTGATAAATTTGAATTTTTGTGAGGATTATTGTACCAAAATTCAGCGTATTTTTTAGAATGTTCACAAAAATGTAATATAATAGAATTCTTTCTTTTTATACTTTTACGTAAATATGGGCATACATTTTGGTTATTGTGGTGATTTTACGTATTCTTTGTCACAGAGGAGAAGCTAAACTACAAGCGAAGAACACCGTAACTGATGTATAGTTGAATGTAATGTGGTTAAAACCATGTTCAACAAGGTATTTTTCATACCGCAAGGAAAGCTACAAATCCAAACTTTGAAAATATTTTTGCAGCCTAGTTTATTTCTGCGCTGTTACGTTAGGTAACTAGAAGTAAAGTTGAGTTTTTCAACGTAAAATTTTTAATTATGCCTTTAACAGTGGAACTACAAAAACGGTCTTACCGAAATCTGAACACATAAACAGAAGTATTTTAAAAAAGTCGTGAATGAAGAATCCAAAAATTTCAGGGAGTGCCGAAACAGATTATCTGTAACCTAACAACAAAGCAAACTGATACGTTGCTCTTAAAAGAAATCAGTCGTACCTTTATTAAATGTTCTTGGATATAGAACTTAAACTGAAATATGAATAGGACGACATAAGCTCGGCCAGATATTTTACGTAAGGGTTATTAAAGTTTTCTTTTAATATTTTAGGATGTTTGCACTTCTAATTTTCACAACTGATTCATATTATCAGACAATAATTCAACAACAACACGATGGAGCAGGGAACGCAAATGTAAACGTTAACTGCTTTTGCTGTTTTATTTGAACGATTTTATTTTTGGGTTGTTGGAGCAACTTTACAAAGCAACAGAATGCCAGGATTAATTTTCATCAAGGTTGAAATTTTTCAAACAATTTTAAAAGTTTTGCTATGTTACTAAACGCTCCGTCGCTACTTTTATACTAATTGTTAATACGATGTACAGAGAATATACAGGTACAAACCTCTGAGCATGAAGATTCTTTTCCCTATCATATTTTGTATTAATGTTATTTATCCTTTTTAAAACTCTCGGATTATAAGTGTGATTATGTTCACACATTGGGTAGTACTTATCTCCTCTCGTTATATTTTTACTACAGCACAATACTGATATTTATATATATATTTATTGTTTATTAAGAAAGAACAGCTTTAAACTCAAATGTATAAATTTTTATGAACAAAACGTTGGTCTATTTGAGTATCATTGTTCATATTCTAGCTACGTTGCAGAAGTATTTATAGCTGTGTATAAAGGCAGTTCGGATGGAATCGCTATATAAGTGTACCCTGTAGAAACGTCGGGAGTAGGATATTTTTTGACACCGTTTCAGATGCAGTAGCAGAACTATAGCATA
This sequence comes from Medauroidea extradentata, assembly GCA_003012365.1. Taxonomy (NCBI): domain Eukaryota; kingdom Metazoa; phylum Arthropoda; class Insecta; order Phasmatodea; family Phasmatidae; genus Medauroidea; species Medauroidea extradentata. The sequence goes on from PNEQ01091812.1 coordinate 51,917, forward strand.
AAATTGTTTACGACGTCAGAAATTTTGCCAGTACATATTTTATGACGCAACAAAGTAAAATTCTCAGAAATTTTGAATAATATATTTCTCCAAAGCGGCGACGCTCTTTAGTTAAGTGCACGGTCATCAGCAATTTTCTTCATCACATTTTATTTGTTACTCTCGTACCTGATATTTTTTGTTATTTAAGACATCAATTGAGTCTTAATTTTACTCTTAGGTAACGTTTTGTATGCCATAGTTTTTGCGTAATGGCTCGTAAATGTCAAAATTTTGTATGTTACGGTTTTATGTACGACACTCAAACCAAATGACACACCAAACTGAAAAAATTGCAATGGATACCAATATTGCAGTCTGCAAGTACTTTCATATAAAGCAAGAAGCAAAATATTTTTGCATTTAAATTAAATCCAGAAATTTGAAGTAAGAATTTGAAAAACTCAATAGGTTAAAAAAAATATTTTGTGAAATTATGTAGGAGACCTTGCGCCTTAGAACACCGTTATTCACAGTATTTTTTTTTTTTCAGATTGGTATGTCGGATGGTTTGAATGTCGTAGGACTACATAAAACAGTAACATGCAAAATTTTACATTTACGAGCTCTTACGCAAAATCTCTGAGATATATAAACATTTCTTTAAAACAAAAATTTGTCGCAATTTATGTCTGACGGAAGAAAAATAATCTAGTAAAAATATAAATATTAAATTTTGGCGAAAATTGCTGTAGACCGTGCTCTTAACGTGCGTACATTTACTTCCCAAAAAACAGTGAATAATAGATTAAACAATTCACTATTTAAACGAATCTCAGCAAAATGGACCATGTGTTTTGCCTTTGCAAGTAACATATTTTGGATGTGTGCGAATACACTTATATTATTAGCTTATCGTATAGCAGGACATAAATGAGACTGCTTAAACGTACGGTTTTGCAGGAATAATTCTTAAATGCTGTTACCACACCAACCCCATAACACATACAAAATAAAGGCCTGCTATTTTGATTACATAATAATGTAGTACTCAAAGCAACGAAGTATATCTACTAGATTATTAAAAATATATCTGCGTAAATCATATGCCAAAGACACAAACTCAAATTTCAGTATCTTAGCTAAAAATCCAGTGAAAAATTTTAACCAAACAGAACATTCTCTCATGTGAATTGGTTTCTCTTCCCGCTGAGGTTCATATGCATCTCTGTTGCCAGTCATATAGTATAGAAATAACAAAACTAAATTATGGCGTAAGGTGAAGCAAGGAATTAAGTTGTCCTTCAAATAAGACTGTACAAAATAATGTTTTCTCGCTTTATAAAATATCAAAGTAATAAAAGATTATTAAAAGTGAAGCGAATGTTGATGTGTGTATACCTTCGACTAAAATCTTGAATTTTTCAACCAGAGTCCAGAAAATTAGTTTATTTATAGTAGTTAACAGTCCCGTCTTTTTATAGTTTCAAACCACTTTGAAAGTTCATTTAGAAAACAGGAGCAAACGGAATCTGTAGTAAGGTATGGAATAGATCCGGAATTTATGAACCGATTAATAGCATATCTAATATCTAAACAGTCTGTACTTTAAGGAAGTAATTTTGAAAGTAATACCGTTACATATTTACCGGCTTAGAAGGTACTCCTTTATGACTAAATAAAATGTTTATGAAATATTTACGAAACTATTTCAAGGCGAATCTCGTTTTGAGAACTGAGCGCCTAAGTATTGTAATAATGGTAGCCAAATAACTATTATGGATTATGTAATTACGAATACCTACCGACAATATTTCAAATTTCAACCAATAATTGAATGCACTAATTGCACTGCTCCAACTCGCTTAATCATGAGGAATAAAATGTAAGAAAATATAGATGATGTTTAGTAGTAAAAGAAAATTACCGTTTCCCTGTGGCAAATACATTTGTTACTGTAGGTTATGGAATCATCAAGCAGAGCTGTAGCTGTACTTCAAGGAAAAACACTGAAAGAAATTCGAGCAAAAATCATTTCACTAGAATATAGAGTCTCCATTCACATCCCGTTCTGTAACAATGCCCGAAGACTTTAGGCATGTACCGATACCGATAACCGATACTAAGTATAGGTAAAAATCGGTTTATCGGTATTTGAATTTTCTTTGCTTTTTCCGATAGCTATACTGATACTGTATGTCTCCTTTACCAGCATAATATGATATAAAAATAATTAACGTAACAAAATTTTGTGGTAGTACACCGTGTTAAAGAATCCCTAGAAACTAGGGTAAAGATACTGAAATAATGTTAAAAATATGTCCTGATATGATTTTAGCTGTAGCTAGTTAGACTGCTTCTTATGTTATATTTTGCCAAAAATTTTAAATTTTAGTTTTTAAATGTACCTTACAAATTTTTTAAGTAAGAGTATAATTGTTGAAAATGTGTGTAAATTTTGGATGGTATTTTAAAGAACTGTTCTTATTAGTTTTTACAATTGAGTACAAATAGGCATGTAAGAATATTAATACAATAAATGGACTGAAAACGAAGTTAAGATACTTTGGTCAGCACTTAACGTTTATGTCTTTAGTGCTGTACAGTACACGAAAAATCGCAAAATATCTTTCTTAAAGTAAAGCTGCACGGACTTTAAGATGTTATGTGTTACATTTATTGTCACCCATGCTTTTGCTTTCATAACTTATATTACTATTCAAATACAGGTGTAATTATTGATATCTGTGAATGTCGGATAATATTCAAGGTATCGGTAACGTGAACGTAGGCAATAAGTGGTATCGGTGCATCCTAGTTAATGTACAAAAATTCATTTGAAGTTCATTGGAAGGAAAATACACAGATTTGAGGTTTCGGTATCGTGAACGGTATCGGCAAAATGTGGTATCGGTGCATCATAGTTATAAAAGAATCCGTTTAAAGTTCATTTGAAGTAAATTACACAGATTAAAGGTCGGTATCGTGAACGGTATCGGCAAAAAGTGGTATCGGTGCATCCTAGTTAATGTACAAAATTCCATTTGGATTTCATTGGAAGGAAAATGCTCAATTTTGCTAGGTGACCATTGTCTCAGTAATGTCAAGCACAAATTTCGACTAAATATTTGAGAAAAGTTCTATCATTCTTTACAAATGCATTTTGTGATTAAACGTTTGTACTGTTGATATTCTGGTTCGTATTGGCAGGATCGACTTTGTCTTTTTACAAGAGGAAAGTTATCTCTATTGTCGACATACCTTTTATTAGAAAAGATTGCTTAGACTCAAAGGATTGTCGTAAGATTATATTAATACGGAATCGAAACATGCATTACTCTAACGATTTAATTTACTGCATTAATAAACTTCTGTTCATGGTACTCAATTCAATAAATAAATTCACATGAACTACACATGTTTTATTTGTTACAATAATTATGAAACATAAATTTATCTGTCACATTCCAAATGATTACGATAGTCTAGCATTTTTAGATTTGATACGGAACAAGATTTTCCATTCTAGAAGTATTACATTTAAACTGTTCCCATCAACAAACCAATTACTAATCTCAACAAGTTGTTTCAGGGACTCCTATACTTCCTTAGGTAGTTTGCGAAGTGGCTGTTTGGAATCACGGGTTCTGTAGTTAGTTTGAACAGGCGAACCCATGGTTCATAAATTTTTATGAAGGCAGTCACGATTGTTGGCATTTCATCGTTTTTATTTTCTGTCAATCTTTCAAATGTTTAGCGCGGGCAGAATAATGGCTTTGACCTTGAGGCAGGTACTTATTTTTCAGACGCAGTGCGGTAGGTCATTTCTTACACGGCCTTTTTTGTTTCCATCAAGTGAGATTGCTTTCAGAAGTTTTCTCTAGCCGTGAATGTCGACGGTGCTATCAGTTATTGACGGTTGTTTCTCCGATGCCAGGGCTGGAGGCTATCATTCCCGCTGATATTGAGAATGTGCTTTAGTGCAAATACCAAGTTAAATTATTTCCGATTCCTGGTTTTCTTTACTTGTTGTGAAGAGCATAAGTAGAAAGCCGGGTATTTCGCGAATTTATTTGAGAAGGTTTCAAACACCTATACACGTTTGTTATTTACGCGATTGTATCACCGTTAATAAAACTCTTCCTTGAGGACTGTAGGTGAATAAATTGCAGACCTACATGAAACCACTCGGTAACTCCCGCGCTACTGTGTCATATATACAGCTCTACCTTGTCAATTAGACAACTGTCCACTCACTGGATCAGCAGACAATATACAAATAGCAGAGGATAGAGTGGACATATGACTATGGAGTCCAGTCGGCTGGTCGTTGGGCCAGAGAAATATCTCGTTCTCTAAGCATAAGGCTTGTCAGCAAATGCGTCAGCTTCATTCTAAGATTTTATTAAGAGCGTCTTATGATGGGGCCGCGGTGGTCGAGTAGTTTGAGATCTCGCCTTTCACCTAGGCGATCCGGGTTTGGTCTACGGAGGGTCCGGGCCTGAATTTTTCGCGTTTGAGATACATCGCGGACGCTGCTGTTGACCAAAGGGTTTTCGCGAGAACTTCTCTCAGACACAATGTGACCCAGCCATAAGGCCGGAGAGACTTATAACATGTTTAAATCGGATTTCCGACTTCGGCCGCCCTCGTTTGTCTTCCACGGTTTCTCGAAATCTATACAGGCAAAGGCTGCGATAATTCCTCAACATAAACAATTGCCGATTCCTCTCCCAGTTCCCATCCTAATATATAGATGTTTTAACCATCCCTAACGACCCCGCTGTTGACGAGACGTAAAGCCCAATAAAAATAAAGTAAATGAAAAAAAAAATTTTTGCCTTTTCCGGTTTATTGTCGTTTTTCAAGAGATTCTGGCTTGCCGGACGTTTGCGTGCGTGGTAAGTGAAACGCACAGTTTCTAGGACAGTAACTGGGGCAATTGTCGAGCCAGAGAGCGGAAGAAGTGCGGGGGAAAAAAGAGGGTGGTGAGTAACGGGGCCGAGCGATGAATGTGGAGGGAAAAGGAGGAAGAAGAACTGAGTAGGGAGGTAGGAAGACAGGAAGGAACGGATAATGGCGTGGGAGGCGATGGACGCTGCCAGATAAAGGGAATGTTGAATTTCTTGCAGGAGACAAAGTGATGAGAGATAAAGGAGATGCTTGCGCCATCCGTCTTCTTGGCGTGTGAGGGTTCGCACGAGTGTGTGTAGTTGTGTGGGTGGGTAGTACGTGTTTGCCCACACTTGCCTTCAAAATTTAAATGGTGTTTGAATACAGGATACTGTATTTACAGTAGCCAAACAATCCTATAAAAATTTACTTCCCACGCGTTCTTGATTTTCGTGTGATTTCCTGTATGCTTCCTTGTCTTCGTCAAATTTTTTGTTCGTACACCTTCCAACATATAGGATTGATATAAAATTTCAGATTTCTATTTATTACTCTACACTTGGTTGAGTGTAAATTATGAGACGGTGAACATTTTAAACATGCTCTACAAACATAAAAAATAAGTTACAAGTAAATGTTATGGCAAAAGTTAAATAGGGTTGATCTTCTACTTTAATTAAACGAGTTCACTGATTGCGAATTTCCAGTTTGTGTAGGGTTCCAGCAAACTCTTACATTTAATTTAATAAAATCTTGTGGAAAAATTATTTTGTTTATTTTTTTTCGCAATGTATTTCATCTCTTGGACTTAACTTTTTCAAGACGGCTTATTTGGTATCACATGGACGTTTCCTAACTTTAAAAAACTGTATATTCATGATGTCTCATCACTACCCCTTATAATAGGGACATACACCTGCCTAAATGTGACGGTGACAGATTACAAGGAGGGAGAACGTGGGTTTCGAATCCCTATTAATTTCGAGAACACTAAACAAAGATAATGTTAAAATATCACTCAGACAAAATAATTCAGAATCTCATTACCTCAAAAACCTCAGTAAATAATATACCTAGACAGTAAAAGGTCAGTACTAGCTGTAAGTAAAATCATCACAATGAAATTCCAGTAATGGAAAAGGTAATACGTCGAGTAAGTTCAAACAAAATAGAATAGAATTCTGGGTTCAATCCCAACAGGGATTTATTCAAAACTCGAACAAACATAACAAAAAGAAAACCTTAACCTTACACATAATATAAATTCAATAAATTGACAACATAACTCGAACCATTAGAAATGAAAATATAAGAAAAATGGAAAGTTAATAACACTGAACCGAAACTTAAGCATTTATATTTTAATGGCAAAATTTAAAGTACCAAGTTAATCTCAACAGTAAATGCATCAAAAAAGCTCTAGGCGAGATCACTAAACGGGGTGCAGATAAGACAACACAAATATACACATTAAATAGCCCTATCCTTAGAGATAGGGCTAGGAATATTCCGCGAGTTCAACGACCAACATGCTAGAATCCATTATCGTGTGTATTCCGAAACTCTACCATTTGTACATTACCTGCTAATCATTCAGACAGTAGACAATGAACGAATATACGAGGCTTGAATATGCATAGGACATTGGATTCTAGCAGCAGGTAATTAAAATGGCGAATTTTTTGTAGCGCTACTTATAGTAAACTAATTAAAACAACCATGCTGACTCCCGTACCTCAGAATAAGCCCCTATACTTAAAGGAAGCAAACTTCAGGGAGACACTCGACCAAAAATACACAAACTACAGCATAACATACCGAGTCCCATGCCTCAGTAGTATGCACACAATATCTAACACCCCTAAAATATTCTCATAAAGCAGGCACATTGAGTTGCATGGTACAAATTAGTTAACATTACAGTCATTAAATTAACTCAGCTTTACGTTATCTTCATCAGTTTACTTCGTGTGCCAAAACTGTAACTAATCTTCAAAATTACAAAGAAGCCGTTATAAATTAATATATATCAGTAAATTAAATTAAAGTGTAAAGGATTTAATGCATGCCCCCCCCCTCTCTCTCTCTCTTTCTCTCACTGGAATTTACTGGAGTTACAGAACCCGAACGCGATAATTAACTTTACTTTAAAAATCAAGAAAAATATGAACAGCAAAAACACTAACGAGACACTAGGACATTGGTCACCATGTTACAGGACTTCAACTCAATTAAAAACGTAACCACTAAACGAAGCACCCAAATTAATAAATTATAAGTTCTGTAGTCTAACAACCCACTCCACGTTTACAATAATGAAAGGCAACACTTACGTGATGCTGGAAGCCGACTGAACACACTTACGAAAAAAATCACGGGTATATGTACTGTACAAGAAGTGGGCAAGATTATAAATAAAATTACAGTCCGAACAACATGGCAGTAGAACAAATACAGTAATGAAATACAGTTAAATAAAAATCTGTTACTTCAAAAGAAAAGCAAAATACAACAACAACTATACAACTTACTAAATACAATTTTAACTATACGTTAAACTCCTTTCTTAAATTCGCAGTCTTACAGGAAATGTAATTATTATAATTCTTGGTAATATTTTCTTGATGTGTGGCAACAATCACTTGAGAGCGCTAGTGTAGCGCGAGGCTAGCTGCACTGACTGCACCTGTGTCTCTGCTTAGTTCACAACAAGTCTATGGCAAAGATACCTTATGTTAAAAAAGTTCAACTGCGTAGAAAACGTTCCCAACTTCCAAACTATTATAAGGGGATTATAAGGTATGCAAGGATGTCCGTCCACGTGAAAGTGTTCAGAACGTAGTTGCGTAAAAATACAGGCAAAGATTTAATTCATAGTTGCTGATAATTCACAATGTTCGAACTGCCTCGTGCGCCGTCAAATTGTGTGGTGAACCGACCAAATCGGGTCAGTGTACAGTAACATGGTATCAGTAAACGTGAATGCCAGTTGTACTGTTTCTCTGCGTACAAGGGTACGAGGGACAATCTAGGATTCCAGGTGACGCGAGACCGATGATATTGACAAGTTAGAGAGACACAATAAGCCTTATCTCCCATCCAGCGTCATGAATCGTCCACAGTCCCAGCTGTAACTGTCGTATACAACCACAGTGGCCAGACTGCTAAACACGCCTCCAGGATCGCCGATACCCATCTTCACAACTATGTAGCTGCAACCAAACAATTGGTTCGCAGTCAGAAATAACACTACACTGTAAATAAGACCATCAAACAAGTATTCCATGTATAAGATACTATGCAAACAAATATTTTAGATAGTACGTATATGATGGTTTATCTCGGGAAAACTTTACTGTTTGCTGGGTTTCAACGTATGTCCAGCTTATCAAAAGCTCACTGGCTTTTCCTGTACTTGGAGTTGCTGCCCTATTTGATTGACTGAGCCAATAAGAATCCCGCTATTGTAATATTAAATGCGTGTCATTGGTCTGCAGACAACTAGTTGTGTCAGACGTGTATCACCCGATAATACAAGTTCCGAATAACTACAGTGTTTTCAAGTCTATGTTGGCACAAACAATTTTCGCAATACCTATACCATCATCTCTAGTAATCATAAATACGGGGGAAAATATTTATGAGTTCAGTGACCTGCATGTTATTATCCACTGTCCTATGCTTACTCAAGCCTATTCGTTCATTGTCCGATGTTCCAGTGAAAAGCAGCTAATTGACAAATGGTTCGGGCTCGAGTTTGCACATGACAGTGGAATCCAACATACGGGTCTTTGAACTCGCTAAATATTCTTTTCCTTAATCAGACGTCATCACTTAATGAATGTTAAATTATATAGCAAACTAATAAAAACTGATTTACAAATAACTGCACAAAATGCTCGGCGTGTAAAAAAAAGTTCACGGTGCCTAACATTTTATATTGGATTTATACCTTTACATGATATGTAGGCGGTACATATGGTGCCTGAAAATGTATAATTTTCCAGACGCCTAACAAACATGACTTCGAAACTGACTCGGTTAGCGTCATTTATATACCTAAATAAGTTCGTACGATTTGATTTAAAAGTACTGTGTAAATATAAAATGTATCACTTCATATACCAGACCGAAGATCTCACACAAAACAACAGATTATGGCATTCGTATGAATCACTGGTTTAGAGTGTTTTGACACGCACTATCCTAAAAGGTCATTCGGGCACGAAAAATAAGTTAAACTGCACAAATTGACGAGTAGAGTGGCCACTGTGGATCATTGCTAGAAGTTACATGTCCCAACAACAAAATTGGTAGCCACAAATGCATTCATTAGGAATTTTAGAAGATTTTATAAGTTCACACACACTGTCTGAACGCCCTCTACAGAACACGTGTTTTATGTGACAAAGAAGAAACCAATCACGAAGATAATTAAAGTAAAAGCTTCGCCTAATAGCGAGAGCTGATAATATTAATAATTTTACATACAAGTATTTGTAGAGTGAAACTATGATGATAATGTGAAAACCATCTTTCGTCAATGTAACTACTAAATAATGAATACGAACGTTAACAAATGTGTCTCACATTCGAAGCAATAGGAACTAACACTGTGACCGACTCTCGCGTGGCTACATGGCTTTATCCGGAGAGCGCTCCTCCTAGATGAGGGGTCTTAACGGTCCGCCAGAATCGGTCCGCCAGAATCTACATCACATTATAAAACTGCAAATAGCACACATATGAAACGCTTCTCTGCGTGCACGATAACTTATCTATAAACATTGGGTCAAAATAAAAATTTGAAAACATATATTCTGCACCGCTAGATTGATCAAATTTCAGCAGCTCAGGTAATTAAATAATGTATTTTCCTCAGAAAGAGCGCCTGGCTGTGTACATGCTGACACGCGTATTTGTAACATAACAGGTTGACATTACTTGTTGAACCGCCCGAAATTTATTTTTTACCTCGGTGCTCCCCACGACGCTCAAGGAATTGTAAGAACGTTTTTTCACCACCCTGAAAAGTGTGAGCAAATATTTTTTACGCTCAAAAAACATTAGAAAACGTCTACTTACAACATTTTTTATTTTTATTTTATTAATTTAGCAGATTTTTCATTTCACAGTGCAGAAAATGACTTAGAAGCGATATAAAATCTGACTGAGCCCCATCGAATATAATTTAACATGTAAAGCGCTCTATCTTCCTTCCACTGGGGCTCTGAGGTGTACAATGGCCTTAAAGAATGAACGCTGATGATTATACTTAGATTTACAATATATGTTGCAACGCCACTAGTCACCAAGCACTGAACTGACATGAAAATTTTTCCCTCGAACTGTTTTTACTAGAAACTTCAACCGGTGAACGAGTAATTTAAATGCTTAAATGTTTACCGATATTCATTCCACTTCCATATCAAAGACTCGCTGACATCCTATTAGTACAATGGTAGGTGCAACAGTCTGTAGCTGTGTCGGAAGCTTTAAGAAGAAAATCTTGGTTTAGAAACAAAAAGTTACGAAATAAGTTAGAAATCAACCGCTAAATTAATGGCCAGCGATTAGAAGAGGTTTGTTATACATTTTTGATGAACGGGAGCAAGAAGGCTTAGTTGACGAATATTTCAACGTTAGTTTGACGAACATTATGTACAGTCATGGACACAAAAAATGGGCTAACTCGTGAAGGTGGAAAATTGTCTAAGTCCCGCTTCGGGTATGTTCGGCAGACAGGCCTTCGCGCGGGCGACTGCTGAGCGCGAGGCGTCACACAACGGCAAGCGAAGACTGTGGGGAAAAAGGACACAAATCGCAACAAGATATTGCGGTTAACAAGTTCTTAGTCGCCTTTAGTAGAGAATAACCGTGGATGATATTTCATGTTCATAAGTAATTGTACATATAATGAGGAGTAGAAATATTGACGTTGTGCCACATACATATCAGATTTCGGTGTATTATTAGTCGATATTATTATCTTTCAGATTAATTTGTATTAATCCTACAAATGTTTACTTTCACATTCTAATAAAGTGTTGCCTGCCGCTCATCTTTATTTTGCAACTAGTTCGTATATAAAGCAACAAAAGGTTTATAAGGCAGCAAAAATACTTGGCAACAACGATACTGAAATGTTTTGAGAGCAGGGGCGTTGGAACATTTCAGAACTAGAGGGGGGGGGGAGAGGTTACTTCTTGGAACAATAAACCCCTCAAATAAAGCGGAAGGAGGGGGGTCCGGGGGTCACTCCCCGGGAAAATTTGGTATTTCAAGGTGTAAAAGTGTGCACTTTTAGCATTTTTCGTATTTAGATATGCTGAATATTAAACTTGCTTAAGTAGTGACTGTTTTAGAAAAACATTTTAGCGAAGTTTTACAACGAGACAGTTAACAAATCAGGAGCCTAGATCTCTAAAAATGTTAATTTATACGAAAAACAAGAACACTACACACTGTAATTTAAGAATAAGTTAATTAATTATGCGTAACCAAAAATATTGACAAAATCCTTGCGGCATGCAAATTGCTACAACGTCATTGGTGCTGTTTCTAATGCACGCTACGTGTAATAATCAAGAATATGTGTAATAGACTGCTGAGACATGATTAAAGTAAGGTAAATAGAATTTCTTACCAGATATTCCATTAAGAGTGAATTTTAATTGTTTGAAATCTTTACTCTTACGATGTCCATCACGAAAACACTATGCTATTAATGATAAAACAATGTGCTTTAAACCTTCAAGGAAATAATGTTACAAGGTTACCTTCGTGGTAATATACATAAACATTTCATATTTCTATTAATGCTACTGAGCACTTATTATTCGGTAGTACGAGATTACATGTGTTACGTGGGCTGTTTGTCGTAATGTGATAATCTTAAAATGTTGCTCATCAGCAAGTCGTTCAAAGTACAGATATTTTCTTGAATTTTGTAGTAAAAGCGATTATACTACCTCGCATATCACTTCCCGGTCCTCCGCACCTTGTAATCTCAGACTTGTGGTGCAGATAGTATACAGTCAACATTGAATTAAACAAAAACATTAACAGCATACCCCTTCTTAAATGGCGTATAAAGCAAAAGCTAGTCATCCACCTTTCGTCTGTGGATCCGTTAATTACGTGATCTACAGCCAATCAGCAGCCTCATAAAATGTTATCCGTCCATCAAAACCGTAGCAAACTTTAACTTTGACGACGAAGAAAGTGCAATCTTATTTATAAAGTCACCTTTGAACACACATAGAAGACTCTGATGTTTTTTAAAAATTGTTTTACTTTAAATACCGATGCTTTCTTTGTGATTTAATTGGTTTCAACAAGTTTCAGTATTTCTATGCAGCTACTTATTGGAACGTAATTTCCTCTTTGTGAAGAGATTTTTTTGCCAGCAATAATGTCTAGGTCTTTAGCGCTGGTGAGGGATGACGTGATATGAGTACGGAGCGGCGCCGGAATGTAGGATGGGGGAAACGGAAAATCCTCGAGAAAATCTGCCGACCAGCGGCATCATACGACACGATTCTCACATGCGAAAGTCCGGGGACCGACCCCGCTAGGAATCGAACCTTAATCACCTTGGTAGGGAGGCGAGTGCTCTACTGCTTGACAAACCTAAGTGTAGCCCCAGGTATGGGAGGTAAGAGCGCTAGTGTTTCGAGGTTGCCATGTGAAGGTAGTGGAGGGGAATGTCTTGGAGCCCTCCCTATACACTCTACTCATATTGTAAGTGACCATCTGTAGTAGGTCTAATAGGTCTGTATAATGATATAGCTTGTAGATACGCGGTGCAAAACGACACGACCTAGGGGCCTAAGCTCGAGTTTGTGCGAGTAGAACTCGTATGCGAATCGTCTCGTACGGCGCAAAACGTCTGCGAGACGAAGGTTGTAAGCTCCAACACCGGCCACTCGTATACGCCTTACTTATTCGAAAAGAGTAGCGTTCGAGTGGAATTCAGGTTGGCATCCATGAAGCGAGAAATTAAAGGGTTTTGACGGGAGGCCGCCAATCACAAGTCCAGTTCATATTCTGACACTTGCGTGGCGGTGAATTTTAAATCGTGGAATTGAACAAAATGAAAACTGGCAAAATAAAAATTATTTTGAATTTTTCAAGTAATTATTGATTTAATACATATATTTCGCTGGCTGTGTGGATCCATAAATGACTTGGAAAAAAACGTGAAATATTTTTTAACTTTCGTATATAGATAATACTTAATTATAAAAAATAATAAAATGTTCAACACAATTTTTCCCACGTAGTATGTAAAATATTATCGAATACAAAGAAATTGGTTCTTAAAAATAAAATTATTTCTAGTTACGAATACTACTTTTTTTATATTTATTTTCATGTTTTATTTTTACAATAACTGCATACCAATTTCAATAAGATATCGTATATCACATTCCACAATCTAACCTAAGTTATTTGTTTTAACACTGTAAGAATATAAAACGTGCCCAATGCAAGCTGACAACCACTTGGACAGCAAGAGTAGCCAGAATGTTGTGGGAGGAAATAATGGCACTACTTAATTCATTCTGAAATGACGGAATGTAATAAAAAAATATTTAAAGGTTTGTTGCAGGTTGAATGTGTATCCTTTTGTCATTGTATTTATGGTAAATCTGCACATACATTTTCTTACGTGACTATGGTTAATTTTTGCATCAGTCAAGATACTGTGGGGAAAATAGCCTTTTTTTTTTTTTACTATCCTAGGAATCGGTTTATAATGCGCTTCATGTTTCGAAACTTATCTTTTTACTATTAGAAATTTAGCATAACGTCGTAATTTGACAATACATTTGTACAATATATTTAAAATTATTTTTTAAAAATATTACATTGTGGGGATTTGAAATTAGGAAAGCTGTAACAGAAATACCAATACTCTGATCACTCGGTCATCACCCCATTAAATGATTTATTGTAAGAAAATATGCATGCATAGTGGTTAGTAAAAAGTTTTCTACGAGTCTTTATATTTTTTATGCGGCACTTATTTTTCCAGACACAAAATGTTACGTCGTACATATGACCAATCCAGCCAAAAGTAAACAGTTGTTGAACTAAAGATTTTCATGTTTTTGTCTATGTAAGAAACCATTATACGATCGTTGTTCAGCTTTGTATCCCAGTGTTGACAAAAAGAATTTCGTATGTAACAAGGGAATGTTGTATGAATTTAATTCATTTCTTAGTTGACATTATGCAAAATGTTATATTATTTTAATTTAAAACTAATTATTCATAAGTGAGAAAATATTTTATTACAGAACATTTAGGTAGAGATGATAATTTTTGTGAATTAAGGAATTTATTACTTATATTAGATTATATTTATTTTCCCGGTATCATTACTATTATCATTGTTGCAAACACTAATCAGAATGCAGACTACACATCCCTTTATTACAGAAAATTTTTATTTTATTCTATTGTAAACGTATTTTGGTATATTACAGATTATCTACATAATGTATTATTTCGTGGTGCTGAAAGTAATTAGTCACCGTTTTTTGTGCATTGGCGAAATCTAATGTTACAGAAGTATCGAAAAGCATATATGAATACGGAGAAACAATTTTTTGAAGTTGTTACTTTTTGTCAAGTTATTGATACGTGTACCATTTTGGGCGGGCACAGGCCTATCTTAACACATTTGCTTTTTAACAATTCTGACGACCTTTCTTGACGTAATAGTTTGGGACACTGGTAGGAAGTTTAGGGTTCAAATCCCGTGAAAAAACGACGAAGGGGAACTGCTATGCTATTATAGACGCACATATTAGTGGCAGCTGGCAGAAAGGCCGAGAAAACGGGAGATACATAAGAAAAGTAAGCGAACTGTGATATCGTACAGGCACAATTATCACATGTGAAAATCCGGTTGACTGCAAGTGTAGTTGAACCCAGATTATTATAATGTTGATAATTTTTAAAAGAACAGTAAGCGAAGTCGCGGCCGGGCAGCTGGTATAAATTATAACATATTTCGGACGTCTACAACACAAAGAACTACACAACATCCTAGCTGCCGAACTGTATGGTATAGATAAGCCGTTCACTGAACTTGAAAACGAATTTCAGTACTTTAGCATAGTGGATAGTAGCCGAACTGTCACGGAGAAGACCGAACCTTGGAAGAGGGACGAATCTTTTCTGATACTGGTCAATATTGTGGACAAAGAATTAAATTATTAATAATAAAAAAAATTGTCTGCAGGGCTGGCTTGTTATCAAAAAAATCCAACACTTTCAGTACGCTCAAAACACATATATTTACTCAAATGTTTATGCTCAAACTTTTAAGTTGTTAGTAGTTTAATGGTGTTTGTTAAAATCAGTATAAATACAAAATAAGATTAAACACAAGTCTTGCAATATTGTGTTTCTTTATTTGAATTTTATATTTTTACGCATATGCACTAATATGTACGGGGTACAAATTATATTTTGTAACCCACTATCAAATTTTGGTGGGTACATTGTACCCCTGTACCACCCTGTTCCTACGCCACTGTTTCAGAGCATTGTACGCAATAATGGTATGCCACAGGCTATGTCAAGAAAAATAATAGTTTGTTTAACAAGATCTTATTGCTCAAGTATTCTGATAGAATTATCGCGTGTTATGAAAGAACATACAAATGGCATTTAGGTACCAATTACAGCTTCTACTAAAAGTTTATGAACACTATTATGTTTAACTAACAAAACTTTTTGCCTTATAATTAATCCTACGGGACCTGATTATTAATTTCGCATGGATAACTGTTTCAGGGTGTGTTCAGAATATAATTTGTAAAAACAAAATTGATAATAGGACAGTTTGTTTAAAAGTTATGCTTTATTTCGTTTTTTTAGTAACACAAATTTTTTACACCTTAATTAATTTCCGGAGGTGTAGAAAAATATAACAATGGATGATATGTATCCTAATTTTTTTTGGCGGAAACATAAAACCCTAAAAATAAAATTATAACCACAGAATAACTCTCTATTTTTATTCTACAAAATAAGCGTAATGTTTTACTAGTATTTTATTATTATTTTAAAAAAGGAAAAATTGGGTAACTTTTAAACAATCTGTCCTATTTAAATTTTTTTAACAAATTAAACTCTGAACATAGCCTGAAGCAGTTATCCATGTGTAATTAATAATCAGGTCTCGTAGGATTAATTATAAGGCCAGAACCTTTTGTTAGTTTAATATTATGGTGTCCTTGAACTTTTGGTAGAAGTTGTAGATATTTTAAATATCACAATATTATAGAATAATATTTCGTCAACGTTGGTTTAATTGCTTGTATTACGGAGTTTGAGAAATTTTTACGTTTACGCAATTTAAATATTCTAATACAAACGTTTGAAATTTCACTTGTTCACTAACGCGTCGTTGTGAAACGTTATGCTACATAGTAGACAGCAATATTCAGTAAGTTGTGCGTTCATACATTACAGATGACAGTTGTTAAATATGGAATTACATACAGTAACGTAGGGAACAGCAACATAAAACGTTTTAATAACTTTACACTTCATATATGCTTGTACTACGTAATATATATTATGTTATTAATCAATACGTTAATCACTTGTCAGTCAGAACTGCCTAGTTAGGTATTACCTACAGAGCAAGAAAATATGCGGAAATATTATCCTTGCGTCACGTTCTTCTGGCAACGATGCTGTGACAACATTTATTTTTCGAGAACCGTGGCTACTAAAAGTGACCTTTGATGGTAACAATCTACGTTAGGACCCATGGACGAAACCACGTGTGCAGTCGTTTCGCACGGGATAATGACAACTGTTTCTGTCAAACGGGGTGAAAGTAGCCGTTTGCGACTACCTGGACCAACAACTCACAACATTATTCTGTAATCAAGATCAAGTTTACAGCTTGATGTTAGATATTTAGTGTCTGAAATACTTGTTCTATGTTTGTTTCTGAAGGTTTTTATTGTAAATAATCAGTACCGTGATGGCGTTACACGTTTTGTTCGTGCTTAACAGATGTGAAGTTAAGTCACAATGGATCAGCAGTGGACTGCCAAAGAGGAATATAGAAGTATTCCGGTAAAACCCACTGGGTCACTTCAATGTTCGGCAATTGTTCTATATGTAAAGATGTAAGCGAGTAAGTCGGACCAGAACGTCACCGCGACTGCCAGTTAAATTTTACCGTATTGTTACAATATACATTAGTTTCAGCTCGCAGTATGAGAATGAGAATACGCGTGCATTGAATATTAACATTTTGATATAATATAGGCGTAGGTAACGGTTTTTGTCTGGTAATTGGAAAATTTGGGCACTTTCGTAACTTCATTACTGTGTTTTACAAAAACTTTTTCTATCTTCATGTTTGAGTAATATAAATGGACATGTGTCACTTTTGCATTTACTAAATGATTTTTGCGCCGCACTGGTTCAGCCAATATACAGTGCCTGGTCGCTTGAGGAAGGTGTGAACGGGCGATGCTCCAATCCTACAACACAACCTGTGCCCAGCGCAGTTAGAGCGCACCGCTTTTTGTTTATTCTGCAGGTTGCCTAGATGCCAGGCTCCCGCTTGCACACAGCCGATGATTGCCGAAGAGGACTTTGATTATTTCAGTGGCCCAATTTTTGTGTCCATGACTGTACCTCATCAACCATTGTTTAAAGAAAGCCGTTCTACTAAATTCAGACTTGTTTTAGGAACGTCAGCTAAATAGCTACGAATACGTGAATATCGTACATCCGCTAAGTCATGGAAGTTCATCTAAACCGTTACTTAAATCTGTGTAGCGTGAGGGTTCATCACGGTTGAAGTTACCACTTACCCCCTTTCATAATAACCTGGTTGCATAGAGCAAGTGATGACGCAAGGAAAAGAAACATTAATGTTGCATGTTTTCATAAATACAGTGAAATCGCATGACTGCATACAAGTTATGGCTTAACGACATTTGCAACAAAATAACACGTAAGCCTGTAAAATAGGAATCGGAAAATAAGAAACTTAAGAAAGACAAGTGCAAAAAAAAAAAGATCTTTAGCGGAATCACATATAAAGATGTAGCTTCTCTTTGTCTCGTTACGAGAGAAGATCGAATAATCAAGTAAAAAATTTCATGGGGGAATGAGGAGATTTGGCAGACTTCATTATTCCTGTGATGCTACAATCTGAACATCGTGTTGTAAAACAAATTTACTTTCTACGCAGATAATGGCTTATATGGGAACACAAGGTATTTCGTGCATTTGACGGGATAATTTTGGATTCTCAAAATACAAGGAATAAGTTTGGACGTATCCGACCTAATGTTGGCTAGAAACAAGAAACTGAATATTTGCCCTTAAGAGCACAAGGTATTTCGTGCATTTGACGGGATAATTTTGGATTCTCAAAATACAAGGAATAAGTTTGGACGTATCCGACCTAATGTTGGCTAGAAACAAGAAACTGAATATTTGCCCTTAAGAGCGTTGGACCCATAATTTTTTATATTTGAACACTGTTTAACTTTTGCACATCAGATAACATATTATTTCCCCAAACAAAAAAAGTTAGGCCCCCATAGCTTTTGCATAATCACTCATCAAAGTCACGAAATGACCATTGCGGTGTAGCCAAAATAAAAAAAAAAGTAATTAACTAATGAACTCAAAATTGCAAGATCTGAAAGTCAGTGTATCAATGCATTCTATGACATGTTTGACAAAAGTTAATTTTGAAAATTTAAGTAGTAGCCAAAAGTCAAAATTATGCAAAAATGTACTCATTTTCATCCATTTTTAAAAAATACAAAAATGTATTGCTTTGTGTTTACGAAAGTGTCTTGAAGTAGCTCATATTATTATGTATAAGTATGAATTATCTTGTTTCTGTAAGTTAATAATTTTTTATTATTTTAGCTACACCACAATTGCCATTTTCTGACTTTGATAGGTGATTATGCTAAAACTATGGGACATATTTTTTTTATTTGGGGAAATGATATGTTATCTGATGTATAAAAGTTAAACAGTGTTTGGTACTAATATAAAATTTTGAATTTTTACGGGTTCAACGTCCTTAAGTACACCTTTCTTACCAAAACCTCGGGCCATGAATAAAGCTGTTTTCTAGACTTCTCGCATTGATTTTGCAGGACCATTATTATTTCTGAGGGATATAAGTAATGCGTGGATAGGGCCTATGTGTTTACACTAGTGCTGTGTACCGAGCAGTTAATTATAAGCTTAATTATTCTCGTTCACTGATACGCGCCGATGGCTGGAGCTGTTTCAACTAATTGAATCAGTGATAAACCACTGTGAAAGCGGCGACTATTTACTGATTCCGATAGTGTGTCAATATTTCACAAGTTAATTAATGAACACAGATATTTCAGTAATTTTTCGCTGATTCGATGAATGAAAACTGTTGTTTGAAAACAATTGGAAAAACGGTGAATATTCACTCATTCACTTGTGAGATGGCACTCTTAAAGGAAATCAGTGCATATTCACTAATTAAGCAGTGACTATCATCACCGATTAAAATTGTTGAAACTACTTCATTCATCAGCGTTAATCAGTGAATATACACTAATTCAGAATTAGAGTGCACATACGCCGCTGTACACGTAATACATTAAAATAAATTGCTGCAAAATTATTTTCACCAAAAATAATTTGCTCTAAGGATAAATAAATTTTATTCTGGTATCTGCAAGCTATATTGATGAAGAAATTTAATTAATTGTCACATTTAAACCTCACAGAATGTCAAACTCTAAGCCGCGTGCTGGTGAAACGTATAAAAATAAACAGCAAGCATTAGTCACAACAAAAATTATTATACGTAATGTAGCGAAGGATGTTCTAGTTCTAACTGTAAAGAAGGTGAGGAGGGGGTGGATGACGAACAGATACGGGAGTGGATAGTAGGCTGCGGGAACGCTAAACAAATTCCGCCGTCCGAGTGGGCTTTGATGAAAAAATATCGGCCTCCTGGGCCGGCTGCAGTCTTCGTGCTGGTGCTAATTGGGGATATTTGTCGGCGGGGAAAGTGGCCTCCCTGCGCGATGTGGCACTTGGTCCTTCATCACCCCTTTCCACTCCCTCCTGACAGTTCGGCGGAAATACTGCGAGCCAGGCCCAGTATTGTGGCTGTACTGCACGTCAGTACATTCTTCCGAGCTGGCTAATGCGTAGACTGTGTTAAGCCCTGGTTAAATTATCATCTGAAGTCTGTGTCACGTACGAATTCTAGTTTTTGACAGTCCTGAATGCTTATAAATTTTCATGGCGAAATACTTTCAATTTTAATGAACTGCATGGTTAAAGTCATCTGTGCCAGGAGAAAACTCTGTTGTTTACATGGAAACAGTTGTTAATAGAACTGCCAGCACAGCTGCAAAAATATTAGAGTTCTTGCCTGAGATGGACTATAACTTCAGTTAATTACAGGTTAGAACGGATTTATCTTCTACTAAGTTTAGGTTATTTGGAAATAATTTTTATGGACTAACATTACGCTTTAAATCATTTGAAAGCGCTTTCGTGGTACGGACAGGCTTTACTTCACTTTTGGTGTTACAATGTACAAGATAAATATGGTTTGTTAATTGCTGAGATTCATAAACGTCATACATTAAGGCACGCAAAATTCGCGTTATTATTTGGTGACAGACTAAACTTTTACTAAGTACATATCTTAGCATAAGTCTGTAGACAGCAACGTTGTGTGTCACCCAACCATGCATGTTGCAAGAAACTGCTCCGTTTTGAATGATATGTTGACACAAAAACGTTCGTGATATACCAGCATTTCAGATGATGACATATCGCGCGCGAGAAACTCTTGCGCCAACATACCCCTGAAAAACTATGTGGTTTCTTGCAACATGTATGGGCTGGTGTTATATGTCTGACACAACGTAGCTGTTTTCAGCCAAAAATAGACGTTAAATATTACAATAGCGGGTTTTTTACTGACTCAGTCAAATATGGCAACAGCTCTACGCACAAGCTAAAACCAGCAATATTTTGATAAGCTGAACGTTCGTTGAAACCCACGTTATCCGCAATAAACCATCATCTATAACCATGAACTATAATTGTTTAGATTAATTTCGGAGTCAATAATGTGTTGTTGTCTGTTGGTATTTTGACCTTTGTACTCGCTCGTGTAAGATTATCACTTTCTTGTTGATGAAGTTATTGATGCGGCAAACATCCCAGCATAATATGCAGATTTTATATTAATGCCTTGTAGTGGACACATTTTAATAGATTCACTGAAACAGTAGCTATTGAGAAAAAGCTATGTAAACAATGAACAATTCAAGGTGTTAGAAATCAATCTCTGTTTGGGCCTGGCGATTGCTTAAAGCACAGCCTATCGACAACATTTCTTAAATATAAGAAGCAATATTATTATCATTCAACTTGAGTCGCTTGTCAGAAGTCACTAAATAGATTTAATTACTTCTTCGTATAAATAGAACTGTACATTACTGAAAGAAACTATATAATTGGTATAAACAATCATGAAGATATGTATAAATTCAATTTGAGGTGGTTCCTTAGATACGCTGCGTTAATATGTAAGGGTGCCGTTAGCCGACGTATGTTACTTATACCTCACCTCTAAGCTCGGGCACAGACTGAATAGTAACCCAGACATGAAATGACGTGGCGGCTTTTTTGGTACGAGCGAACTCCGCCGCTTATTGGCTGTCCGAGGTTGTAGATACCAGCCCGAGTATGTTTGGCTCGTGCACGTTATTACAGGTTTCCTATTGGCCTGACTACCGGCTAGCAGAGTAGCTGCCTTACTCTGATTGGCAGCAGGCGCTTCCGCCATGTTGCTGGCCAGGGAAGCTATTTTGCTGGCGTGTGTGACTGAGTTTGCTGTTATACTGGCTATTTCACTTCTGTATTCCTAAATATTCTGTGGCTTACAAAACTCAACTGGCGTGCCATGCCTACTGTTATTGTATTCTCTATTACGGTACTGTAAGAGTTATACAATGTAATTTTATTTGCGGTGTTTAAAGTCCAACTCATGTTTATATACATTTGTGTTTTTAATTTGGTTTATATTTTCTCAGATGCGATAGTCTGAACAGTTTATTACAGCCTAGCGCATTACATTTTATCTTTAGAGTGACGTAATTTGAAGGATTTTTTTTTTCGTAGATACACAAATGTTAGTTTTGTCAAAAAATGAATTGCAGAAGTTAGGTAAAACACGTTTCTAATGCAATTGTGAAGTAAACTTAACGTTATATTTATTAGATATTAAAAAGTAAACGTATTGACGTACAGTCATGGACACAATAAACGGGCCAACTCGTGAAGGTGGACATTTGTCTAAGTCCCGCTTCATGTATGTTCGGCAGGCAGGCCTTCGCGCAGGCGATTGATGAGCGCGTGGCGTCACACAACGGCAAACGAAAGCTATGGGAAAAAGGACACAAACCGCAACAAGATATTGCGGTTAACAAATTCTTAGCCGCTTTTAGTAGAGAAAAACCGTGGATAATATTTCATGTTCATAAGTTATGATACATTTAATGCGAAGTAAAATTATTGACGTTTTGCCACGTACATACCTGATTTCGGTGTATTATTAGTCGATATTACTATCTTGTAGTTTGATTTGTGTAATTTTAGAAATGTTTAATTTCTAGAGCCACGATTTTATGGCGAAAAGATTTTTGCAACATTTTGCTTCGATGCGTCATGTGCACACCTGCAGCTCTGCTACGTCGACTGTGATTGGATGATTTTACTCTCACTGGCCTTGGCAAATTATAGACGTATGGAGTCACAATAGTCTTATTATGATTGGTGCAGTCAAATAAGAAACGTGTCTGAACATAGACACGCTGCCAATAACCTTGAAACAGAACTGCCGACGTGCACGTGAGTCACTGAAACAAAGTGGGGCAAAAATCTTTTCGCGACAAAATCGTGGCCTTATTAATTTCACATTCTAACTAAGTGATAACCGTCCCTCGTCTTTATTTTGCTACTAGTTCGTGTATAAATAACTAAAGTTTTATAAGACAGCAAAAATACTCGGCAGCAACGATACTGAAGTGTTTTGAGGGCAGGGATGTAGGAACGCTTCGGTATTGAAGGGGAGGGGGCGGTACATCTTGGAACACTGAACACCACTAATAAAGCGGGGGAAGGGGGGTCCGCAGGCCCTCCCCTTGGAAGGTTTTGGATTTAAGAGTGTAAAATGGTGCACTTAAAAAGAATTTTTCGTATTTAGATATGCTAAATATTAAACTTACTTAAATAGTGATTTATTTTTTAGAAAAAATTCAGCGATGATTTTCAAATGGACAGGAGCCTAGCCCACAAAAAAATAATTTATATAAAAAAAGAACACTACACACTGTAATTTTAAAATATTATATATTGGTAACATAGTTGCGGCATCCAAATTGCTTCAACAGCTTCGGTGCTGTTTGCAATGCAGGCATAAGAAGAGTAACCGGGACTGCTGCATCGTACAGGCACAATTATCACATGTGAAAATCCGGTTGACTCTGCCGGTGTAATCGAACCCAGATTACTATAATGTTGATAATTTTTAAAAGAATAGCGAGCGAAGCCGAGGCCGGCCAACTGGTATAAATTATAATATATTTTGGCCCTCTACAACACAAAGAACTACACAACATCCTAGCTGACGAACAGTTTGGTACAGATAAGCCGTTCTCTGAACTTGAAAGCGAGTTTCAGTATCTCAGCGAACGGAACCACGAGTGCAGTCGTTTCGCATGGGAGAGCGAAAACTGCTTCTGTCAAACGGGGTGAAAGTGACCTTTTGCGACTACCTGGACCAACAACTCACAACATTATTCTGTAATCAGGATCACGTTTATCGCTTGATGTGATATATTTAGTGTCTGAAATACTTTGTTCTATAGTTGTTTCTGAAGGTTTAATTGTAAATAAGCACTACAGTGATGGTATTTCACGCTTTGTTCGTGCTTAACAGGTGTGAATTAAGGTCACAATGGATCAGCAGTGGACTGTCAAAGAGGGATAGAAGTATCCCGATAAAACCCAACTGGAACTCTTCAATGTTCGACAAGTGTTTTATATGTAAACTAGCAGTCCCCCGCGGCTTTGCTCGCGAGTATTATTCGTAACTGATAATATTTACTTTAATTGAAAAACCTCTTTGTACAGAAGATTGGAACTTCAGTCATCAAGTGTTAGAATGTCCACGCGGCTAGTTGAACTAATTCTGCAGCAGGATAAGTAGCTATAGCTGTCCACGCGAAAAGTAGTCTTATGTTTGTCCCTGCCACTAACAGCGACTTCGCCTGGGCCTTATTTATAGCCCTGCCAATTTGATTTTGTGGGGTAGTTACAGATACCTAAGGTAAAAGGTTAATCGAATGAAAAACATCTGTTTATTCTGTGCACAACCACTGGTGACGGTTCCCTCAATTATATATTTTCAAAATATTCACTTTAACTTTATTGCCATTACAAAGTTTCAGTGGGTAAAGGTTTCGCGGAAATGTGTTTGGTGCCCCAAACTTGAGATTAGTGAGATTATGTATCGTCGGTTTACTGCCAAAAGTGAATACATCAATATGAGATAAAATGGTAAAAATTCTATGATATATATATATATATATATATATATATATATATATATATATATATATATATATATATATATATATATATATATATACGTATATGTTGTTCCCGAACAATTGTCCAAGTTTAAAGTCTATTCGTCGTTTCGCACTGTTGTGTCACAGTATAGTAACATACCATAATTTTGTTAATATCTACAATTTAATACAGTTATTAAACGAAATACCAATTATGACTTAATCACTTTAGGCAGTATACCGACGATATGTCAGCTGATGTTGTAGAGGAACCTAAGCGGAAAGCGAACTGCAATTTTACCCCTTTTAAAGACTACATGTAAATTGCACAAATTCGATCTGCCTAGTATATTTGTGTGTCAGAATTGAACGTTCGCACGCAGGTTTTAACTGAATTCGAGCCCAGAACCTCCCGGAATTTAGACCTGAGTAACAAACAACTGCGTCACGTAACGTCGAAATAATTCATGAAAATAAAATTTATTAAAAAAAATATCTGTTTTCCTGGGCTTATAGAGGTTGTACAACACCACGTCTCGATAGGTTACTGTAGAGTGAAACTCCTGTGTAGGTGGTTTCGCGCTGCTCGTTCCTGCTTTTCGGATCGTCTGCCTTGATTATTGACCAACTAAGTTTTATTCTTAATAATCACGTTTCTTATAAAGAAAAAAAACACATACATATATATATATATTTTTAATATTTACGTAAGCATCATTCTGACGCGAACAACACCTCAATATCGCTACTGGTTAGATAGATATCGTGGGTTGATGGAAAACAAATTTTGTGCTTTTTCACCTATTTGGGTGTCGAATTTCGAAATATTTTTAATTTACATCTTAGACATTTGTATAAGTATCCAACTGAAGTGTAAATCACATCGCTAGCCCGTTCAGTCGAATCAAAATCGATCATTCACTAAAAAAACACATATCACCCCTGCACAGTATTGAGAAATCGAATTTCGAAAAATCTGGACAGTTTTGCGATAATTTCTGTAATCATCATCCTGAAGCCAAAATTAATTGTATACCTCGACGTGTTCGATAGATATCGAGGATTTATCTAAAACACATTCAAGGTCTTTTCACCACCTAAGAGAGTAAATTTCGAAAAACCCTTGAATCACGTTTTGGAATAATTTATTGCTATCTCGTGGACGTAAAAAACACAACATTAGTCCGCTGGGTTCAAGGTATATCGACGATTAATTGAAAACACTTTTCACCTCTTTTCAACCCTTTTCACGTCCTTAGGTGGCGAATTTCGAAAATTCCTGTAATCAATTTTCAGTTATTTTCAGGTATTTGAGTAAGCATCAATCCTAAACAAAAATCACGTAGCTAAATAAAAACCAAGGGATCGATATACATATTGAACGTGAGTCCAAAACACATATTACCCCCTTTTTTTAACCAGTTTAAGGCAAATTCTGAAAATATATTTTAAATGGTACTTGGGATATTTACAAAAGCACCAATTTAAAGCAAAGAACATTTCGATATCTCAATTGATTCGATAGATATGGAAGGCTAATCGAAAACACATTTCACGTATTTTCACCCCGTTATATAAAGAATTTCGAAACGTCTTTGAGTCCTGTCATAGACATTTGTAAAAGTGACCAATTAAAGTTAAAATCACGACGATAGCCCTTTGTGTTTCAAAGATATAGACGATTCATAAAAAACACATTTTGCCCTTTTTTACTGCCTGGGTGTCGTCGAATTTCAAAAAACCTAAAATGACTTTTTGGGTATTTACGTAAGCGATATTTTGATGTGAATATCAACTCTCTATCCCGAAGGGTTCGATAGATATCGATAGTTGATTGAAAACACATTTAATGTCTTTTCACCCCCTTAAATGTTGAACTTCGAAAAATCCTTAAATTGGCTAATATGCATTTTTACGAGTGTCCTATTAAAGTAAAAATTACTATGATAGGCCCTCGGGTTCGAGCTCTATCGACGTTTCTTCAGAAACACATTTCATCCATTTTCACCGCCTTAGAGGTCGAATTTCGAAAAATCCCTTCTTAGTGTTCGCCTACGACCTGAGGGAAACCCCCACAAAAAATTTCACGATTCTATATCCAGTGGTTTGGACTGCAGTATGATATGTCAGTCAGTCAGTCAGTCAGCTTTCATTTTTATATATATAGAGCTATGTAAGCAAGTAGTCAGACCGTAACGTCACCGCGACTGCCAATAAAATACTACCATACTGTTAAAATGTGCATTAGTTTCAACTCACAGTATGGGAATGACAATACACGTGCATTGAATACTAACATTTTGAAACAATAAAGGTAACGGTTATTATCTGGTTATTGGAAGATTTGTGAACTTTCGTAACTTTATAACTGTGCTCTACAATTATGTTTTCTATATTCATGTTTGAATAATATAAATATACCTGTGTCACTTTTTGCGTTTACTAAATGATTTGTGCACGGCACTGGTTCAGTCAACATACAGTGTCTGGTCGCTTGAGAAAGGTGTGAATGGATGATGCTCCAATCCTACAACAAAACCTGTGGCTAGCGCAGTTCCAGCACACAACTATTCGTAATTCTGCAGGTTGCTTAAATGCCAGGCTACCGCTTGCACATAACCGATGATTGCCGATGTGGACTTTGATTATTTCATTGGACCACTTTTTGTGCCCATGACTGTACATATTGAAGACAAATACTAATGAAAATTACACGTTTTAATTACAGTGTCATTAATATGGTGATAAATGTAGAATAAATCGATTTATTCAGCGCGGGGTATTTAAAAGGTACTTCTAAAAAATCTAGAAAATTTTCCGAAGGTTTAATTCACAATAGAAGCAAGACAGGCTTCTTCGGGATAATCTCGAGCAAAGAAAATTAATAAAGAACAATACGAAAATAAATAATAAGACGTAGACAAGTTTAACACGGTTTATGAAGTTGAGAAAACTTAATAACTACAACAAGGGAACAAAGAAGAGTTTATTTCTCTTGTTTTAAGAATGTAACACTATAGCCACGAATATCCATTCTTTAAAAAATGGTTGGAAACAACCATGGGAAAATTAAAAGTTCTAGCAAACTAAAATCGTTACACCCTCTTCATGTAACAGGTTGATAGGTACGCAAAGCTAATTAGGCGAGAATAAAGGTTCATTGAAATTAAATAAAATTTCTTGTTACAGTGCCATAACATTATGCAAAATTGTGGTTTTGTACTTAGTCGCTAATTTGTTACAGGATGATTCTCGAGTACTTATCCCAACTCAGAGGTTTTATTTTTTACATGTTTTATTAAAAAAGATGTCATATATATTTCTGTTCGTGGTTCAATGAAAACTTGCGGATTTCACACGGAACAGCATAAACAATCTGCACAGTATTCTAAACGCTTAAATGGTGTGGTTTATATGCGAGTTTTGATGCTTGAATACAAACAACACGATCTGATAAAAATATCACTTACTGCTTCATTTTATTAGTCGTGTTTCAAATGTTTCGAATTAAAAAATACTGGGAATAGGATACACACGCCCATTACATTTTTTTTGCTCCACATTAGTAAAGTCTTTTGTGCGACAGTAATTCTCCGTGAATAGGCCTCTTTCTAATTTAGCTTCAAAAAATAATATTTAAGAAGTGAATTCCACCACAGAGCAATTGTTATAATATGTACGCATCAGAAAATGTAACCTGTAATGTTTACTCTAAAATAGCAAAAATTGAAAAAGAAGAACGGAAAATTCTTCATCTCTATATATAAAAATGAAAGCTGACTGATTAACTGACTGACTGACTGACATATCAAACTGCAGCCCAAACCACTGGACCTAGAATCGTGAAATTTTTTGTGGGGGTTCCTTTCAGGTCGTAGGCGAGCACTAAGAAGGGATTTTTCGAAATTCGACCTCTAAGGGGGTGAAAAGGGGTGAAATGTGTTTCCGAAGAAACTTCGATAGAGCTCGAACCCGACGGCCTATCATCGTGATTTTTACTTTAATAGGACACTCGTAAAAATGCATATTAGCCAATTTAAGGATTTTTCGAAGTTCAACATTTAAGGGGCTGAAAAGACCTTAAATTTGTTTCCAATCAACTATTGATATCTATCGAACCCTTCGGGATAGAGAGTTGATATTCACTTCAAAATATTGCTTACGTGAATACCCAAAAAGTAGTTTTAGGTTTTTTTGAAATTCGACCCCCAGGCAGTAAAAAGGGGCAAAATGTGTTTTTAATGAATCGTCTTTAACTTTGAAACACAATTGGCTATCGTCGTGATTTTAACTTTAATTGGTTACTTTTACAAATGTCTATGACAGGACTCAAAATTGTTTCGAAATTCTATATTTAAAGGGGTGAAAATACGTGAAATATGTTTTCGATTATCCTTCCATATCTATCGAATCAATCGAGATATCGAAGTACTCTTTGCTTTAAATTGGTGCTTTTGTAAGTATCCCAAGTACCATTTAAAATATATTTTCCGAATTCGGCCATTAACTGGTTAAAAATTGGTAATATGTGTTTTAGACTCACATTCGATATAAATCGATCCCATAGTTTTTTATACAGCGAAGTGATTTTTGTTTAGGATTGATGCTTATTCAAATACCGAAAAAGTGATTTCAGGAATTTTCGAAATTCGCCACCTAAGGACGTGAAAAAGGGTGAAAAGTGGTCAAAAGCGTATTCTATTAATCGTCGATATATCTTGAACCCA
Source organism: Medauroidea extradentata (assembly GCA_003012365.1). NCBI lineage: Eukaryota > Metazoa > Arthropoda > Insecta > Phasmatodea > Phasmatidae > Medauroidea > Medauroidea extradentata. The sequence continues at coordinate 81,177 of PNEQ01091812.1, forward strand.
GCGGGCTAATGTTGTGTTTTTTACGTCCACGAGATACCAATAAAAAATTCTAAAACATAATTCAAGGGTTTTTCGAAATTTACTCTCTTAGGTGGTAAAAAGACCTTGAATGTGTTTTAGATAAATCCTCGATATCTATCAAACCCGTCGAGAAATACAATTAATTTTTGCTTCAGGATGATGATTACAGAAATTATCACAAAACGGTTTTCAGATTTTTTCGAAATTCGATTTCTCAATACTGTGCAGGGGTGATATGTGTTTTTTTAGTGAATGATTTATTTTGATTCGACTGAACGGGCTAGCGATGTGATTTACACTTCAGTTGGATACTTATACAAATGTCTAAGACGTAAATTTAAAATATTTCGAAATTCGACACCCAAGAGGGTTAAAAAACACAAAATTTGTTTTCCATCAACCCACGGTATCTATCTAACCAGTAGCGATATTGAGGTGTTGTTCGCGTCAGAGTGATGCTTACGTGAATATTAAAACAAATATGTATGTATTTTTTTCTTTGTAAGAAACGTGATTATTAAGAGAAAAACTAAGTTGGTCAATATTCAAGGCAGACGATCCGAAAAGCAGGAACTAGCAGCGAGAAACAACCTATACAGGAGTTTCACTACAGAAACCTATAGAGACATGGTGTTGTACAACCTCTATGAGCCCAGGACACAGATATTTTATTTTTTTTTTTAATAAAATTTTATTTTCATGAATTATTTTGACGTTACGTGACGCAGTTGTTTGTTACTCAGGTTTAAATTCCGGCCGGTTCTGGGCTCGAATTCCGTTCAAAGCTACGTGCGAACGTTCAATTTTGACACACAATAACTTCAAGGCAGATCAAATTATTGCAAATTACATGTAGTCGTTTAAAAGGGGTAAAATTGCAGTTCGCTTTACACTTTGGTTCCTATACAACATCAACTGACATATCGTCGGTATACTGTCATAAGTGATTAAGTCATTAATGTTATTTTGTTTAAAAACACTATTAAATTTTAGATATTAACAAAATGTGGTACGTTTCTATACTGTGACGCAACTGTACGAAATGACGAATATG
>PNEQ01091812.1:82351-97872 GCA_003012365.1 Medauroidea extradentata
TAAATAAGATGTTTTTCATTCGATTCAACTCTTACCTAAGGTGTATGTAACTACCCCACAGCGTCAAATTGGCAGGGTTATAAATAAGGTCCAGGAGAAGTCGCCGTTAATGTCAGGGACAAATTTAAGACTGCTTTTCGCGTGGACAGCTATAGCTACTTATCCTGCTGCAGAACTAGCCGCTTGGACATTCTAACATATGATGACTGAAGTACCAATCTTGAGTACAAATAGATTCTTCAATTAAAGTAAATATTACCAGCAGTTGCGAATAATACTCGCGAGCGAAGCCGCGGGGGACTGCTAGTAAAATATAAAACCAAATACAGGAAAATGGAATTTGGGTAAAACGAAAACCCACAGGTCTTTACAAGTTAACATACTGATTCAGTGATGCAATACGCAAGAGGTTGCCAAACAAACATTTACACGATAGACAAATATAATCAGAATAGAGAATTACCAAGAGTAACTGGTTAAAAGAAACTGACAAGGAACATAATTAAATGACCTTCACAAAAGACGACATATGTGAACATATGGCTTTTGATTAATTAATTTCTGGGTATATACATGCGGGATAACCTAAGAATAAGAGCAGAAAGAAGTGGTCTGAAGACCGTAAGAATCAACACAGAGAGATCATGAAGATAGGTTGTAAACAAATGGCCGCAAAGAACATTAGTCCAGCTAACAAGTTTCAGCGCGCTCTTTAAATGAACAAAACGGAATACGTATATCATTAAAACAAGTGTTACTACAAAACCAAAACAAGTAGTTACAATCATAACTGATAAGCCTTCTTTCCTCAAAGTGGGTGCAAATTAACCCTAAAGGTTAAAATCGTTTACGTACATGTAGGAATGATGAATAACAATATTAATTAGGTCATGATACATGTAATATACAAAAAATAATTCAGCTCAGTAAGCAATATAACCGTACCTTGTTTAATTGAAATTAGAAAAAATGTTCTGAAATATACTTCTACAATAAATATAAAAATGGCCGTAGAATTAAAAATATTACCAATGGATTAACGAAACACAAAAATGTCAAGTCAGTAAACTTGAATACGTGTGTAGAAATTATGAACTTCGTAAAATATTTATGCAAAAATATGGCATGGTTGCCATAATAAAAATACTAACACCTTATCAACGAAATACCGGAATATCAAGTTAGCTCTGTAGACTATGTAATATATGTGTTCCAAGTTTCATGAAATCCCTTTAAAAAATGTCTTAAAACATGTGGCGTATTATGCAAAAAATATATAAATGGCTACCGGTATGTAATAATATGTTAAAATACAAAGATGGCTGCAGTTTTAAAATTACGAATAAAGAATAAACGAAATACTCAAAAGTGAAGTCAGCTTTGTTTGTAGTATGCGTGTATTAAGTTTGATGAAATTGTAAAACATTGTTCTTAAGACATGTAATACCATGAAAAATATTTGGTAATATTAACACTCAATGAACGAAATGCACAAAAGTTAAATCAACTTTGTATGTAATGTGTGTGTATCAATATGACGAAATTCTGATAAATATTTTTAAGATATGTGATACTATAAAATATAAAGATGACCGCCAGTTTGAAAATATGAACACGGGATGACTGAAACATACAAAATTCAAGTCAGTTTTGTATGAAGTCTATGATTACCAAGTTTGAATAAACTCTGTAAAATATTTACTAAGATATGCAATAATATCCTAAAAATATAGGAATAGCAGTCATTTTGAAAATATAAGCACAGGACGAACGAAATACACAAAAGTAAAGTCAGGTTTGTATGTTAGTTGATGAGTACCAACTTTGATAGAATTATGAATATTATTTGTTATGTTACATAGTACTATGCTAAAAATATTGAAATGACCGCCATTCTGAAAATATAAACACAGGATGAACTAAATACACTACGGTAAAGTCAACTTTGTATGTAGTATTTGTGTACCCAGTTTGATGAAATTCTGAAAAATACTTTCTAAGATATGATATACAATGCTAAAAATATAAAAATGGCGCCATTTTAAAAATATGAATACAAAACAAACGAAGTATACAGAAATGATGTAAACTTTGTATGTAGTATATGTGTACTAAGTTTGATGATATTCTGAAAATTATTTCCTAAGATAGTCAATACAAGGCTAAAAATATAAAATTGGCCGCCATTTCGAAAACATAAACACACGTTGAACGAAATACACAAAATCAAGACAGCTTTGCATGTTGTATTTGTGTGTACAAAGTTTTATGAAATTCTAAAACATGGTTCCTTAGTTATATACTTTGATTTAAAAATGTTTAAATGGCTGCTATTTTGAAAGTATGAAAAGGATGTAAACTATATATATATATATAAATCAAGTGAGATTGCTAAGTACTATATGTGTACAAAGTTAAATAAAATTCGGTCTACTGGTTAAAAAGTTTTTAGGGGACACACACATGCGGACACAGTCATACACACAAGTAAGGTGATCTCATAAGCCTAGTTTTTCCTTCGATAAGATGGTAATAAGCGAAAAACGAGACATTCTAATATTGCTAATTATGCTCCAAATGATTTGAAAAAATTGGTCAATTAATATTTTTACCTCAATATATTATCCGTTTCATAATTTGGTGTCTTAGTTGAATATGGCATTGCGATAATTAAATACATTTATGATTGGCGCTGAGTGAAAGTTATTTCGTAAAGGGTTAACAGGAGAAAACAGTAAGAAGCTTTAACTCTCAAAAGTCTGATTACCACCGCATTTCTTAGTTTTTTGAATAGGTCTACATTATCTTCTGGAATCACTAGGGATGGGACTTTATTTTCTTTTTTGTTTATTCAATGATTTTCGTCACTGTACACTGAAAAAGAGTATAGTTGTAGGTACCATACTTCTGTTAAAATAGGGACAACAAAACAGTGTAGTTGTCAGTACTACTTTCGACAGTTTCTTCAACAATCCGTTATGTAGAAGAAACAAAGAGTCTTGTTGCTTTTACAGACCAGATGGTAATTTATATAAAACATATTGTTGAAGGAACTGTCCAGAGTAGTACTGACAACTAAACTATTTTGCTGTCCCTATTTTAACGGAAGTATGGTACCTGAAACTATACTCTATTTCCAGTGTAGACATTGCAACACAGCCAAACGTACTACAATCATTGGTAATTACTTTATTCTTGAACTCTGAAACAATTGACTCTCACTAGTTCTACTACTCAGTACAGAGCGACTATATTCATATATTTTGCTTACTACTTCGAGCTAGTTTTGTGAGTAAACTTGTACTACGACAACAAATTTTGATGATTTCATTGCCCCTGTTATGACAGTTCTACCACAAGGAAAGTTAAAAATGTATATAATTTAGTGGTTTGTGATACTTATCTGGTTTAATATTAATAATAATGTGAAATAACGCGGTAAAGAAATAATCACACAATATTGCTACGTGACACATGCTTTGAAGCCTGTGACATTGCAGCACAGCCAAGCGATCCAAATTTCCTGGTTGGCCGTGTGGCTCGGTAGACTCTAAGGAGACGACCTTGCAATTGAAAGCCGATAGCATACCTTTGCATACGGTAGCTCCCGCTAACAGACAAGCAAGGACATATGTCTCGGCGGCTCGCTTTACCATCGAGGAATGCAATGTTTCGCACAACTTGCAAGAACGAAGGATTTTTTACGTTCAGGACATTCCAGTTAGGCCCTTCATGACTTTACAGAAACTGTACTATATAAGAGCGTTTTCCCTCAGCCCAAAAACGTTTAGTTGCTAGAGTCCCTAATTCAGCGAGTGCCGCGAGATCGACGAACGGAGCAGCAAGTGACGTCGGTCGCGGCGAGTGAGGGAGACTGGGGCGTTAGGGGGCGACGAGAGACTGATACGTAGGAGGAGATGATTGTGTGGAAGGCTATGAAGATAACAAAGGGATTGATACAGCGCGGGAGAAGGACACGTGAAAATAGTAGAGATGATCATAGTTTATTGTAGTGACATTTGTTAGTGTGCATGTACATAACAACATAGTTTATATAGTACTGTAGGCTGTAATTAGTGGTCTGAAATCTCAACTGAAGAATTAGATTACCCATAAAATTTAATATCAGAAAAATATAAGATGTCCATTCTTAATAACTCCTGTAGTTGGGACAACACTTACGCTAAATAAACGGCTTAAAATTTAATATATATTTGCAAGAATAATGACGCTAAGAAAGGTATATTCGATTTAAAAAATCCGGTGTTAGGAATAATAAGAACCTTGCCTTGAAGACGAGGCTAGTAGTGCGAGTTTTTCAGTAGTGTTCGCACAAGAGTATCAAAAGCCTCATATACGATCGTCATCCACATTAAATGCTTAAATACAGATAAAGGTATTGGGGAAAAAGAGGTCTGACTTCTGAGAGTTCTCAACGAGTCGTCAGTTCGCCTATTACTCTAGTCGTATATGTGCGTCACTTGAATTTATCGAGGACAACAAGAGGAAACTATTCGTTTTAGAATACATGGTGTTGTAAGAGTTATATTGAATGAAATACATCAAAATATTTTGTAGTTTTTTTAAACGATTCCAGCAAAGGGTTAGTATTACAAACTAAACTTTTTCGGGCGTACGTTATTGCGAGTGAATGCTGACGTGTTGCAGAAAAACCCTACAATAATAGAGAGGATCTTTTTTTTAATACGGCAGCATTCGCTCGTAGTGGTATACGTAAAAAAAGTGTCGATTAAAATATATAATTTTGGTTTCGTTTTCTTTGTTTTAAAACAAGGCACAATAAATATATACATATGAAACTGACTCCAACGAACACATTTGAATTAGACAAATATTTCAAAATGAACTCCTCAAACTATACGGTTTCCTGCTGTAAATTATATAAATGTCGGCCGACGACACAACAGAGGAACTGGGTCGCGGGACACAGACGCCGAGACACCGCTACAAGGAAATGAGAAAGGGAAGAAAGTAAGAAAGTAATCACTGCGCCTACGAGGGAAAATATACAAGGCGCGAAACACAAAGCTGTGGTGGGGGTTGAAGGGGGTTGTATACGTATACCAAGTTTCATCTCTAATGTACATTATGTTAACTACTAGGATGAGGATACGAAAACTTTGTTTATAACTCGAGGTGTAAACATGTTTTCTTAAAATAAGTTCTGATTTCCTTGTCAGACAGGACAGCATAGCAGGCGTTAGTATTTCTGAAGTACTTTCTTTTTACTCTAACTCCCTGAGGGCAGAATTACTTTGTTGCAATCTGCGAGATGAAAACGTTTTTATAACATTGTCAGAGGATACTATTTGTTTATTTTGGTTTTCATTGTATTCGAAACTATTCGTAATCTCAGTTGACCGTAGTGGAAAAGTAATAACACGCAATGAAGAAAAATAGAAATGTGTCCTAAAGAAACGGAGCACACACAACGGTATTTGTAGAGGTGCCAAGCCAGTTGAAACATTACCGCAGTGAATTGTCGTAACTCTCAGGATACCCGAAGCATTAAATATCAACATAGTGTAAAAATTCAGTTTATCTTTTAACATGAAAATATCAGCAGGAAATCGATTACTAATTATTTTCTTTTTAAAACGTCACATTTCTAAAACAATGATATAAAATAACAGCAGCATCTGTTTGATATCTCTCAGTTTAACTTTTTGACATAATATACATGTTGTCTACGACGCTTACGCCTTTGTAAGAATAACATATTTCGTAAATATTAAAATATTGTTCCAAAATTAAGGAAGTTAAGAATGCCAAAAAAATTCGTAGTTGTGTTGTGTACGTAGCTGTGTTGACAAAACAATTAGTTTTGGTTAATCTACGCTGACTCAGCGATAAATAAATTTTTTAATTTTTTTACGTATGCTCGTTAGGTAGAACAAGTTAAACCTACGCAAAATTCTCCTATGATTGTGTACAAAATAATAATGTTACAAAACAAACGTATTTTACTTGCACTGAATGTTCAGGTCACACTTCACTAATCAGATAAAAGACGATCTGAAATTCGTGAATCTAGGAAAACAGCAATGTGAACCAAGTCTCTAAATATGGAAATTTTTTGAAGTCAAGCATGTTAAAGAGAAATCAATAAGAAAAAAAAACTATTATATGTGTTTACTCAGCAATCAATAGTCGGAATCATTATTTCGATATTTACTTTTTGTTTTATAGCAAATTTACTTTTCAAAAAAGTTACGTAGGCTATCCTATTTTTGTGCACAAATGAATTTGCACATGGGCTCTCAATACAGTTTACATAATTTTGTGGGTTATGGTTCAGTAACACTAACGTTTTTATTCTAGACGTTTTACATAATTATAATTCTTTCTTAGCACATTCAGGTTTAAAATAATCGAATTCACGAAAATTATTTTCTTCGTAAATTTTTTCTGTGATTGTCTTCTTGACTCTCCGATACCGGTATTCTACTTCATAATATACAGTTTGTGAATTTTTTAAAGCACAGTCGCTTACTCATTTTTAAAATGACAACTGATCATTTCAGAAGAAAAATTGGTGATCTATCATTTTATAATATGCTGTAATGAATATGAATGGTTTGTTTTTGCGATTCAAATCGCAGTTCGATTTGAATCTGTTAAAGTTTTGTAGATAAATCTATCTTATTTATATTCCTGCTAAAGATTTATTCGTTCTAAACCGGAATTTGTACTCGAAAAAATTAATTTATTTTCCGTACTCATCTACGCATACTATTTTGGAAACATCAGCACCTGATACAACCTATAATTATTGGAAGTTTTGACAAATCAGTAAGAGTCCCAATTCGTGTAGGAAATGCAGATTACCATGGATCTAACACCTTAGAACCAGTATATTTAAATACAGATTTTTAATACATGTTCCCAGGCGTACTAATCGGCAACGACCGTCACGATTATTGCGTTCATAGATTATCTCGCCACGACATGAAATCACATCGTCTATTTTACATGCCTGTGTGCTAGAACACATGGGCCCAATAAAATAATTATACCGACTAAAATTCGTATCCAAATAGTACAATAAATATGAAACCAGTCCAAAATTATTTCTAGTAAGACTTTTCAACGTTCCTGCATCGACGGTAGGATAATTTAAGAACTACGTTCACTTCAAAAATTTACTCAATCCTTACCCTTATTGTTTCACATGCAAGCATGAATCAATATCTGAACAACGATATTCTGTGCTGTAGCTCGTGTGCAAGTACCACGAATGGCAACGTGGTGTGAAAAAATAGCAAGTTTACTGATATTACTCAACGTAACTATTATATAATACAAATAATATGTGTGTGTGTTATGCAAATTCTTGCATACGGGCTCGTTTAATATATAAAAGCCGCGGTGGCGCAGTGGCTAGAGCACTCGCCTCCCACTAAGGCAATCAGGGCTCGATTCCCGGCGGGTCGGTCCCCGGATTTTCGCACGTGGGAATCGTGCCGGATGCCGCTGCTCGGTGGGTTTTCTCGGGAATCTCAAGTTTCCCCCGCCTCTGCATTCCAGCGCTTTTACATTGTGTGACTTCATTCGGTGTGATCCTTTAGGGAAACCAGAAGACTACAGGCGCCCAATTGTAAGTATTTGTAAGTCTGAATTCGGGGTGCACAACTCTTGGCTCTAGAGTACCATCATCGCAGGATATTTTATATCATTGAACAGGGTGTACTTAAGGCTCGGATTATGTCGCCATATTGAATTCTGTTACTTTTAGCTTTTTTGAAATTCTGATATGAAAAATTGTAAATTTGCGAACATACCGAAAATTCTATTAGCCTTACGCTACAGTACAGACACGGCGATTTAACTGGTAATGTTTAATTACGCCGGAATCTGAGAGGTAAATGTTTTTGTATTCAGAATTTACCTTACTTATATTTAACTTATTATACATTGCTAATCAATATGTTTGTTCTATAATACAAAATAAATAGAATTTGCGGTATATAATCAGAGATTAAACATAGTTCTTCTCAAATTTAAAAAAAAGGGCGAAAATTAGTGAAATTCAATATGGCAACTGAAACCGAGCCTTAAGCTAGGTTATTTTGTGTTTTAAAGTACTTGAAATAAACCTTATAGCATAGCAAATGTTGCACGAGAACATTATTCCCACAGAGCGGGAAAAACTGTATGTAATCAGCCTAGGAACCGGAAGTTTTCGCGAAAATATTTTTGCACCAGTTTGATTTATTGCCTTGTGTGAACATATGCAGGTCTTCCTCGTGGATATTTGCAGCGTGTCTTTGTGCAGATGTGTCGCTTACTGGACTGTACCAATCAGAACAAGGTTAACTGGGATACTACACGCTTGTGAGTTGCAGGTATAGAACCCTAAGACGATTGGAGTTAAGACATCCAATCACCGACCACGAAGCAGAGTTGCAGATGACCACGTAAGGCACAGAAATAAACTGGGGCAAAAATCTTTTCGCGAAAACTTGCTGTCTCTAAATTACTAATGAGCGTATTTCCTCAACGTGGTTGTAAATTAACAAAACGTTACACTCGGCTACACACACAAAGAAATATAAGATAGTAGTGTTATTTATTCACCTCATAATAACTTATAACGAGAGCACGATTATTTCGCGTATTGATTCTAGGTCAGGTCGTACGTCAGTAACGTATACTTCACTACTCCTTCTGTGGTTAGACGACACCTGTTTTAACACGTCTTTGACGACTGCAAGCCAGTTATATGTAAGGATATCACGTGCTACAAGTTTATACTGTTAGAAGGCAATGAATATTCAGCTTCAGCTCGTATACGTATAGAACTTAGACGTCTAGGCTGTTGCCAGATAAATACGCAAAATACTCGTGCCTCTGCTTATAACTAGAGGTGATGGTTTATCGCGGGAAAAGTTGACTGTTTGTTGGGTTTCACTGCACGTTTAGCTTATGAAAAGGTTACTGGCTTTCGTTTGTACGTTGATTTGTTACCCTATTTGACTGATCCAATAAGAATCCCGCTATTGTAATATGTAATGTCTATTACTGGTCTGCAGACGTTGCGTCAGACGTAGGCCCTATATCACCCATACATAAATGTCACAAGAAACTACAGTGTTTTCAAGGGTATGTTGGTACAAAACGTTTTTGCGATATACCCTCATCTCTACTTGTAACGTAGTGGACCTACAGCAGTGCCTCCTTAAATATGTGTTAGGTTGATAAACAGTAAAAATGTTAAATTTGATTATGAATGGTCCAGTAGTTCGCGAAACATAACGAACTAATATTATTGGTTCATATACTGCGTTAAAAAACGGTGGAAAAATGGTTCCTTAGATAACTCGTGTGATCAAAAATGTGTTCAGATAGGCGCCATTTATTACATATAGTATATCAGAATAGGGTTCGTAAAGAGAATGTGTCAGAGTTTTGAATACATTGATTTGTGTTAGTGTTAAATCAGTAAACGTCTACTTGGTGTCGTACAGTCAACCACATTTACGTTCGTATGTAACGAAACTTTATTGTATTTGATTCAACAAAATTTCTGTTGCCTGAACAATAAACGAGATGTGTGAAGTGCTGCGTAAGTAATTCTTACAACATGTTTACTTAATTAGACTATACCCTCTTGCTGAGAGAACTAAACCTACCAGGTTCATACATACGTGTTTCGTAGTGAACAAAAGTAGCCTACACAGTTGACTGTAACAAATATTTTTATCTGTGTACACAAATATAATAAACCCACGGATAAAAAAAATAAAAACAAAACGGAAGATCGTAGTTTGCAGCAGTTCCGCTCTGAAAACAAAATATTGCTCATTATATGTACAACCCGAAAAAAAACTGTAATTTATTATTAAATTCGACGTAGCGTGCTGAAAATTACTCGGACCGTGTGAAATATACGATGCGTTGCCAGAAATATCTCAAGTTCGAACTTCGAGAGCAATAATACGGGCCAGGAGAGGGACTAAAGTAACGGTGCGGTTCGAAGGGAGGGAAAAAACAGATAAAACGTGGGAAAAGTGGCCAGATGTTTCGGACGAGGGCGAACAGAGTCGCCATTTAAAGTTCAAGGTGAACATTTTTTTTTTTTTTTAGTTACAGAAGGCACAACATCCCGTATGAAGACCAAGGTTAACGATCTTACAAATGACCGTTACCTATGTCTTGCCAGTAAATATTGCTCTATTGCTTTCATATGTTCACAACAGATTCATTCATGTACTAACTTTTGTGAGTGTAAGAGTGCAGCAAAGAAATTAAACTCGCGATATACCATCAACTGTAACTATATGCAATAACAATGAAAGTACAAACGACAAAAATTTAGAGAAAAATGATAAAGCAAATAAAATTATTATGCGCAGCAGTGACAAAGTACACAGCATTTGTTACTAATGAAATCACTTTGCTACACCACGCGGGATTTTAGAGTTTGTAATACTTCCCTCCGCAGCCAAAACATGAATTACACATGCATGATGGTTATGATAATGAGAACTCGTTTGAAACACGTGCGAGGGCAGATGCTATCTCCACTTCTCTCACACGTTCAGTTATGTTCAAGCACATACACACATATACGTATCACATACGCCGCTTCTAACAGCATCCCTCGGACGTGAATAAAAATGATACACAAGCACATGTGTTATTCCACCCGCCTTGCTTACGTCCACAAGTACAGCGGGCGAAGTGAAACTTTCGTCTAACCTCAGACATTGTCTTTGTTTCGTCCTCTCTCCTGTCTGCGCACATGTTACTGTGGAAGTCTTTCGTGCGTCATTTGTTCTAGGGTGAACATAGAGATCAACATTTAAACGGAACGCTACATATACGTGATATGTTATTGCAAGTTAATATATACATCCGAATCGGGTGTATTGACAAATACAGCACGTGTCTCTGCACTGGCTACTTACACTTTGTGGTTGTCCATTGTCATTGCGTAGGTATGTTTTGCGATAGTTAGAGAATAAATAGATAATCTGGTATTGTATGTAACCCTCGTTAAAATCAACCTCCTCTGCCATCCCTTTCACTAAAAGCCCACTTCATAAATACGGACTTCGGTGGGTTAATAAATGCACTTGCGAAGACTGGTATTATGCATAGTTATACCAACTAGTGGCCGAAAAAAGCGAGTATGGTGGATAGATGGTTCCACACAAATATCCTTGCTCTTCTCCATGAGTCACTGTTACTGTCTGCCGCTAGTCCTGTGGTTGGTAGAGGTTGGTGGAGACAAGTTTTAGGTTAGAGTTTTGAGTAAAGCATGGATGATGGGAAAAGTTGACTGTCTGTTAAGCTTCAGTCTAACTAGAACCAGTGATTTTTGCTGAAAATAACTTTCTCCAACTAGTTTCAGCGTAAAGGTGTAAATTTTCTTGTAACTTTCACGGCAACCTCTAAGTTTACGACAATTTGTAAACCTTGTCATAAGGCGGTTGCTTAAGGGGTATGGAAAGGTACGATGTCGAGCGGGTGACTGGAACACTTAATCGTCAATAAAATCTAAACTACTCATCAAATTTTGATGAGATTTTTTGCCGAGTAGATATTTTATCAGCTGACGTGTATATATATATATATATATATATATATATATATATATATATATATAACATTATGAGGTAGTATGTTTTACTTTCGAGTAAAAAATTAAAAACGGTTTTTAGAAAAATAAGGGCTTGAAACCACAAAATCTACAAAAATGGGAAACGGTAATTTTTATAATTTTTAATACGATAATGTCTGGACCTCTATAATAACAGAATTTCAAATATACTCGCGTTTTAATTTGAAAATAATTTTACTATCCGAAAATCTCTGCGCGATAGGTTTACGGATGTTAAAATTATTTTCATATGAAAACGCGAATATTTTTGAAATGCTGTTAATATAGAGGTCCAGACATTATCGTATTAAAAATTATAAAAATTATAGTTTCCCATTTTTGTAGATTTTGTGGTTTCAAGCCCTTATATTTCTAAAAACCGTTTTCAATTTTTTACTCGAAAGTAAAGCATACTACCTCATAATGTTATATAAATATATATAGTTATATATATAATATATATATAATAAATAATAGTCAGCTAAAAATATCTACTCGGCAAAAAATCTCATCGAAATTTGATGAGTAGTTCAGATTTTATTGACGATTGAGTGTTCCAGTCACCCGCTCGACATCCTACCTTTCCATACCCCTTAAATCTACAGTTTACCAACAAAGCTTATCCAGAAATATTGAAAATCTGTTATTCTGAAATCAGTCACACATCCCGGTTAGCTCCATTGCACACCTGATCAGACTATGAGACGAAGAACCGTCTCTGAAGTCGAAACGAACATGACATAGCAATACGAGACGGGAAGTCCAGCGATTTACCAATCCCATGTCGGTATTAGGGTATTCAACATTGGAAACCACCCCTGTTAGACGTGAGAATCGATCAGAGACCAACAGCTGGTATCTGCCATGTTCAAGGATGCGTTTTTAGGAGGTACACCACCCCCTACGGTGGGAATATAACACTTGGAAAAACCCAAGTCTTATCCTAACCGTAACGCCGTCCAAGGATAAGAATGACGTACTCGTGTTTTGATCTTCTTGGATCTCTTCAGGTAAGGGCACGTTGCTGATTTCTGCAAACACCTTACGACACGCTTTACAGATTTTCGTAAACATAGAGGTTGGCGTGAAAGGTAGGCCCTCCCAAGAAACACAGTTTAGGTTCAGTGTCATATGTACACATTTTCAGTGGGGCTTCATGGTTATTGGCAGAGTGTCTTTGTACAGAGGCGTCGCCCATTTGACTGCACCATACGTTTACTGTGACACAACATATACATTAATTTCTGGTAGAACCACAAGACACTGAGAGTAAAAAAATTAATAAGCTTTCACTCACCAAAAAACTGCGCTGCAAACGTACAAGTAAATAATAGTAACTGATGCAAAATCATTTCACTAAAACCAGTGGATTTAAATATAACATGTCCATGTCTGATATTCTTTCGTTTTTGGAGTGTCTCTAGATGACTTGACACATGACTCCTCTGGTACGCGGCTGCTAAATATTTGTGAACAACTCCATAAACTTCCTTCAACCATTCAATATGCAGGCCGCTACGCACTTTTGCAAAATAAGGGAACAAAATATTCTGCGATTTTATACTTTCTGTAAACATGAGTGTTACTTGTATCCGTCAGGTAAACGTCACCGTTTTGTCATATATTTAAGTCAAACACGTTAGAATATGGTAGACAAGTGTGCGGTGCCTACAAACGACAATAATACTTGCTACATGAGGATCTTGTGTTTGGGTTTCTATAGGCTACTAGCAGTCCCCCACGGCTTTGCTCGCGAGTATTATTCGTAACTGATAATATTTACTTTAATTGAAAAACCTCTTTGTACACAAGATTGGTACTTCAGTCATCAAGTGTTAGAATGTCCAAGCGGCTAGTTGAACTAACTCTGCAGAAGGATAAGTAGCTATAGCTGTCCACGCGAAAAGCAGTCTTAAGTTTGTCCCTACCACTAATAACGACTTTGCCTGGGCCTTATTTATAGCCCTGCCTATTTGACTTTGTGGGGTAATTACAGACACCTAAGGTAAGAGGTTAATCGAATGAGAAACATCTGTTTACCCTGTCACAACCATTGGTGACGGTGCCCTCAATTATATATCTTATTATATTCACTTTAACTTTATTGACATTACAAAGTTTCAGTGGATAAAGGTTTCGCGGAAACGTATTTGGTGCCCCAAACCTGAGATTAGGGAGATAATATATAGTCGGTTTACTGCCGAAAGTGACAAAGTCGAAATGAGATAAAATTATAAAAATGCTAGGAATATGTATTTGTTGTTCACGAACAATTGCTCAAGTTTAAAGTCTATTCGTCGTTTCGTACTGATGTGTCACAGTATAGTAACATACCAAATTTTTGTTAATATCTACAATTTAATACTGTTTTTAAACGAAATAGCATTTATGACTTAATCACTTTTGGCAGTATACCGACGATATGTCAGCTAATATTGTAGAGGAACCTAAGTGGAAAGCGAACTGCAATTTTACCCCTTTAAAAGACTACATGTAAATTGCACTAATTCGATCTGCCTTGTAGTTTTTGTGTGTCAGAATTGAACGTTGCACGCAGCTTTTAACGGAATTCGAGCCCAGAACCTCCCGGAATTTAGACCTGAGTAACAAACAACTGCGTCACGTAACGTCGAAATAATTCATGAAAATAAAATTTATTGAAAAAAATATATATCTGTGTCCTGGGCTCATAGAGGTTGTACAACACCACGTCTCGATAGGTTACTGTAGTGAAACTCCTGTATAAGTTGTTTCTCGCTGCTCGTTCCTGCTTTTCGGATCGTCTGCCTTGAATATTGACCAACTTAGTTTTATTCTTAATAATCACGTTTCTTATAATGAAAAAAATTACATACATATTTTTTTAAATATTTACGTAAGCATCACTCTGACGCGAACAACACCTCAATATCGCGACTGGTTAGATAGAATGATATCGTGGGTTGATGGAAAACAAATTTTGTGCTTTTTCACCCTTTTGGGTGTCAAATTTAGAAATATTTTAAATTTACATCTCAGACATTTGTATAAGTATCCAACTTAAGTGTAAATCACATCGTTAGCCTGTTCAGTCGAATCAAAATCGATCATTCACTAAAAAAACACATATCACCCCTGCACAGTATTGATAAATCGAATTTCGAAAAATCTGAAAACAGTTTTGCGATAATTTCTGTAATCATCACCCTGAAGCAAAAATTAAATGTGTATCTCGACGGGTTCGATAGATATTGAGGATTTATCTAAAACACGTTCACGGTCTTTTCACCACTTAAGAGAGTAAATTTCGAAAAACCCTTGAATCACGTTTTAGAATACTTTATTGGTATCTCGTGGACGTAAAAAACACAACATTAGCCCGCTGGGTTCAAGATATATCGACGATTATTTGAAAACGCTTTTCACCACTTTTCACCCCTTTTCACGTCCTTAGGTGGCGAATTTCTAAAATTCCTAAAATTACTTTTTAGGTGTTTGAGTAAGCATCAATCCTAAACAAAAATCACGTCTCCATATAAAAAACTATGGAATCGATATGTATCGAATGTGAGTCGAAAACTCATATTACCCCATTTTTAACCAATTTAGGGCCGAATTCGTAAAATATATTTTAAATGGTACTTGGGATATTTACAAAAGCACCAATTTAAAGCAAAGAGCACTTCGATATCTCGATAGATTCGATAGATATGGAAGGATAATCGAAAACACATTTCACGTATTTTCACCCCTTTAAATAAAGAATTTCGAAACGATTTTGAGTCCTGTCATAGACATTTGTAAAAGTAACCAATTAAAGTTAAAATCACGACGATAGCCAATTGTGTTTCAAAGATAAAGACGATTCATCAAAAACACATTTTGCCTTTTTTTTACTGCCTGGGGGTCGAATTTA
>PNEQ01091813.1:0-10656 GCA_003012365.1 Medauroidea extradentata
TCTGCTACACTACCAATTATCTGGGTACCTTCGACAGCGAAATAATTTGTGCCATCTAAGTGTCTCTTTAGTGTTGGTTTGGGAACTGAATACTCACGAGCAGCTGCGTTCAACCCCAAGTCACCATTCCGGATTGCTGCAAGAGCTCTTTCCATGTTTTCAGGTGTCCACTGCCCATACTTCACGTTCCTTGGCATTCTGTAACAATATAAAAAGCTTTATTAGGCCTATATGCAACTTAGGGATATATATATATATACACATCTTCAATAATTAAAATCTTTATAGGACGATATAAAAAATACTTTTCCACTACTTTAGAAACAATACCTTTTAATTTGTAACATTGCATTATTATTGATTAGAATTTTTATTCATTTGAATTTAATTGTTTGGCTTTCTCACAAATCGTTACTAAAAAGAAATACATGTAGTACATTTTATTAACACTTTAAAGAATTTACAAACTCATATATATTTATACTGGTGGACTGCCACTTTGTGGTGCTATGGATGGACCTGAATGCCATGGATGGACCACTGGTCCATTCATGGCACTGTTAGATGGTCCAACCATAGCACTAACGCCATTAATCTTAATTGTGTAATAATCAAGAATTTTTACTAGTACAATATGTATGTTTTATGTAATTGTAAAATTGATGTATGAGTGACATGTTCTATCTATATCCCTGAGTTCGCTCAGTTAAGGGATCACTTTATTTGACTTGAATGAGTAAAATAAATATAAAAATTATAATATCCGAATATTACCGTAGAGATTCTTACAGCTGGATTTCTTAACTCCGTCGTACTGCATCCAATATCACTTTTTGAAGAGGCTGTTATTCTAATTTAAATAATGTTACAATGATATTTTTATAACAAAAATATATTAAAGTACGGTATCGTATTATTTTAGTCTTGGAACCCGACAGCGAGTGAAAATGAATCTGACATGATTGTTACCGGAACCTTTTCTTAGTTCCTGCAATTTTAGTATTTTAACATGTTTTTTTTTATTATTCATTCTATATTAATTCACTACTTAGTTATTCAAAATAATTAGCTTTAAAATATATATAACTGAACTGGTTAATGAAAAGTGGGAAAGTAAACAGAATTTCTTTGACGTATTTTCTGTCAAGTAGGTATCCAAGATACGTTTATTTAAATTTCTCTACGTCCTATTTGAACCAAATGTACAAAAAACAAATCTGAAACAAAATTTTATTAAGTCGGTTTAATTGAAATGTACCGTAAAACCGTTATTGTACACCAGTTGCCCGGTAATGAAAAAATGAGTTCAGTACCGTATTTTTACAAAAATGAGACTTCAATAGAGAATAATTTTAAAGATAAAAATTCACATTAGTTTTACATTACATTTTAACTTTCAACGAATGATGCGTAAGACACATTGCACTCATTAATTACAAAAATATAATAGGTAGGTTTTTGTTTGAACAGATTTTATGGAATTTCTCACAGATACTCATTGTTAATTACTATTATTATAACTTTTTTTTTTTTCGGGCAATGCCTTTCAGAACATTTCAAGCTCCCAGAAACCGCTTCCAAATAAAACAATAGAGCATCGATATTTTATGATGTTTGCTTGTCTATGCTGTTGTGTAAACAACGAGCTCGCGGATCGGGTAGAACATAACCACAACAACCAGGAAGCATTCAAGCATCACGTTTTTGGGAGCATCAGATAACGTTTTTATTGTGGCGACAGTAATAGTTTGTGAAATTTGAATTTGTTGTAGTAACGATATTTTTGGTTTTATTTGAGATTTATAAGTTTTTTGTTATAAAGGTTGTGTTGATTTTGTGTATTGTACAAGCGTTGTTTGCCAAGTATTAGAAATGTTTGATGGTATGATAGCAAACATTAAAAATCATTCGGCCAAAGTGTCAGAGTCGCTGAACTTAGATATACTACGAGTACAAAGTACTCGTATGTCAGAAAACTTGGAAAGTTTCAAAGCACAGACTTCACATTTAACCAGTACTATAGCAAGCACTTTAAAAAAGAATATATCACGGCAAGCTCCTGATAAAATTAAACCTTCCTGTGCTAACGAGGACCGAACCGATCGTGAAGAATATTGTAACGGTGTAAAAAATACACAGAAATACGATCTCAAATGGCCAGTACTTGTTGATAACAAAATGCAGTGGGTTTCAAGGACTGAAAACACAGAGGACGATGACGAAGACATAGTTAATAAATTTATACGTGTCATTAGTATTGAAGATGACTATGATTATACATATTGGAAAGTAAGACGTAAATATCTTTAAGACCTGTAGTTAACTTTATTATTTAACCTATGCCTAACTTATGAAATGTAGCAATGTGACATTTATGGTTAATGCATTATCATATAATTACAATTATTCCTATGCATGCATTTAACTTTGCTTTCTGTATATTTGAGCCAACCTGTTTTGTAGCTTTTTTCACTGCACCAAGTCTGAATTTAGTCAAGTTGTTGCAAGTGCAACAAGTACCGTAGCAATGTTTATTATTATAACTTCGCACTAGTAAAGTGTCGTTATTGAATTCATCTTGTCTTCTATTCTTCCCAAAGATATAGGACGATTCAAATTATTGGTTAAAAGAAAGGAAAAAATTCTACCAGAGGCTGAGTAAACTGCTAAAATTGTTAGTACGCTCCATAGACTCTGCTTGTAAAAAGAAATTGGAAACTTATGTCAATTGCAATAAGTTATTGCAACACTATTGATGTAACCAGTTTTAAGACTCGGTTATTCAATGTAGAGCTGAGTTATCATCATGTCAATTTATAATGAATGTCTTATGAACCAGTAATAGTGTACCGTACTTAACACAAAATCTAAACAATAAATTTGCTTGACTTCAGCCGTGGTTTCATATTTCAGTGATGAAAGTTTATAGGCTAATGTATTCTTCGCTGTCATTTACCTAATGATATTTGTTTGTCTACAATCTCTTTTCCGGTGATTCCCTTACTATTATTTGTGTATGAATTGTAAGTTTACTTTCGATTTATACCGTATTGGTGATATTGTGAGTTGTTACAAGTAAAGTAGGCATTTAGCTTCTAAATTTCAATTGCAAGTTATTACATGTAAGCAGTAGGCCTAAACTAGTTTAACCCAGAATTTTCGGTGAGTTACCTCTGTAACACAAACCTAGGGTAAGATTACCTTAGTTGGGAGTGTTACATCAAAGTGCTTATATTTTGTATTGAAGACAGAAGAATTAATTTCCAAAAATCGTAGGCTTGCATCATGTTTATGTAGGCTTACAGGCAAATACAATAGGCCTATATTGAAATTTGAGAGATGAGTCTGCGTAATTGTTAAACATTCAGCCTACAGTCAACAATAAAAGTTTTTTCATAAAAAAAATTGTTGGATGTAGTTGGTAGTAGGGCCAACATGACGAATTCCTAAAGTTGCCTAGCATTTGCCCACTTTTGGACAGGTTGTGTTTGAATTATCTGAGGTGAGAGGGCCTCATGAACCTTTAACTACAAGGTCGTAAGGGCTGATGAGGGTGAAGTGAGGTGAAGGGACCTCATAACATCCATTCCCGAGCCAGGAGCTCTCGCACACGTAGACTGGCGCTTAACCAACTACGCTATAGAGACCGGCTTTGCATTATTCGAGAATTAAGTTTATTGTAGTTAGGGTAATGTTTCTGTTGGTTTGACTGATGTGCTTAGGCCTTTCTTAAAGTGAAGATAGTGAATCATTTTAATGTCGCTGGATTTATGTAAGTAACATAGTTCTTTCTTACATATTTTGTTTCCAAAAATTCTTAAACCCCATTGAGCTGTTTGTTGTACATCTAAAATTATGACAAATGTGGTAAGGTCTAGCTTTTCTGGGCCCTAACATAAGCTTACTGAAACCCAAATTTTATTATTTGTGTAAAAATTTGGCAAGAACATGTCATATTTTTTTTAAGGCAGTGCCATTTTTTTTGGTCCTTTGGTTTCACATAATCATTTGAGTGTAATGTACCAAAATTATGTGTTTGAAAGTTCTCCTGAAGTCTTATTATTTAAGAAACCTTTTGTGATAATTATTTTTAAGTATGTCTAAGTGAATGTTCCCTTGTTTCAGCGCCGGACTGACAGAGAGGAAATTCGTAAAAGACTTGCTATGGGTTCAGATGCAGATGAGTACTACGGGGGCGAGAGGCCGGGTCGGAAACCAAGTCTGCAAGCTAGACTCCAGAGTGGTGAGTTTCGCGTGCCGAGCATCTTTATTATTCAGTTCAATTCAATTTATTAGCGTCTACTTACACAACAGATGTGTTGGAGTTGTCAAATATTTACATAATTACAATTACAAGCAAACACAAGGAAACAAATACATGATCAAGTAATTAATGTAGGCCTACAGTAAGTTAACCTACAAAATAATTAAACATTATAAAGGACCTTCTCTATGGGATACTTTTTAGATGCAAATTAAAACTAGAGAATTTTTCATTTTTGAGTACATGCTGTAACTGTGGGTGAAGTTTGTTAATGAGGGTGCAACGCAAAGGGCACAACGTAATGCTGAAAATTCTCCTAATTGTGAATGCTAGTGTGTTCCAGCTGTGCGACAAATAGTAAAAAAAAAAAATCAAATTTAGGCCTAAATAGCTTTTTTCACTAAATACTAACCTCTAGTAAGAAAGCCATAAATGTTTACAGTCCTCTACCCCCCCCCCCCCCCGTGCCACCCATTCTGTTTGCAATAATTTTTGAATACATACATTCTGGCATTCCCAGATGTGACAAGCAAAAATCTATAATAAATAAATGCAATTTACTACCATCACACCAGTTTCGCCAATGTTTGGGCACAAACTTGAATTCCATTTTTCAGCTTTATTGCATCCGCGGCACAAATAAAGTAGAAATACTCTCTTTGGAATTTATTGTCTGCCACTTTTTTCATGTAGACGTCACAGAAGTCTTGACAGTAAGTGACCGACAATTTCTATTATTTGTGTCATGCCGTTCACGTTACATCCATTGTCGTACTGTATTGTGATTTCAGCATATTGCTTTCATTTTTACTCCGATAAGGCAAATTTTCTGATGTTTTGAGAGCAACACTCAAAATCTAGGCACCAAAACAAAATTTTTATTCATACCGTAACTTGTGCTGTAGGCCTACGTTAAATTTTTTCATAAAGAAACTGTTAATGTGGGTACTACCCTATGAAACAGAGTGTTTAATTTGTATATTATTTATCATTACATGTGTTATTAATAATACTACTCTTTCAAATCCGTAGATGACATTACAACATGAATTGACGTTTTACGTGTTACATTTGTCTTGCCAGGAAACCTGCTTGCATCATTGCCAACTTAAGATTGCACTGCCATATTTCTTCTTTAGCTGCTCAGAACAAAGAGTGAAGTTGACATATTTTTCATTCCCTTTACAGAGACTGACAACATCTACAATAGAATTATTAATTTTTACAAATATAAAACAGTCAGTTTCTCACTTGAACTGCCTTGTGTAAAAATGGAAAGAATCTCATTCTTCCTGGCTTCGAGTAAACTACCAGCTCACTGTGTGAGCAGACAGCTAACAGTGGAGAGTGCGTAATGTGTACATTAGAGTCTACAGTGGATTCTCTATGTATTGAAACCTAATGTATTGAAGTATCTGCATCCATGGAACACATTCCGGAGCCCATTTCTTTATTTTACAGCACTTTAAGACCACATTCATTGAAATGCCTCATGTATTAAAATTTTTAGTCGGTCCCTTGAGAAACGAAGGATAGTGAATCCACTGTAGTATGAAGGTCACTGAACTCATGAAATCTTACTGCAATGCCAAAGAGAATGTCTCCCAACCCTTCGTAGTAAAGAACAACAGTATTCAGTTGATTTGAAGCTTGTGAGGGGCTTATGAAAACTGCATTGGATCTACACGATACCGTAGATACTACTCTAAAATCGGTCAAGAACGTCACGCAATCAAGATCTACCGGCCCGCAAGATCTCTAAATTTTCAACTCGATCTCGTCGCCAGGTCCTGTCAGCTCTACCCTGCTCTGGAGTTGGGTAGATAGTTGTCAGCATATGATTAACAGGAAAGCACGCGTAAAACGTAAACAAACACTGGCTCCCGCATGTTTACGTAAAAGAAAATATATTGTAGGGCATTTTGAGTGCATTTGTACGGAAAATACAATGTCGGACTGCGTTATTTTGTTGGACTAGAAGTCTGGAGTAGTTTATTAAGCAAAAATGTTACCAGAAAACATCATTCGGACATGAAATAAAGTATATAATTAAGTTAGTAGGCCTTCTAAACAAATGGATTTTTAACATTTTAAATTCAGTTGCACACTCGTGATTATTGCAAAAATAGTGGTTATATGTGCGAGAACATTTTTTCATCTTTGCAATGTATTGCTATGTAAATTTTTAGGTGCTTCCTCTAGAATTTTTGTACAGTTTACATTACTAGCACACAAAGTGTTGTAAATGCATATTGTACTAGTGCAAAAGGCTATTCTGCTCTGTTATAACCTGGTCTAATAACACAGGTCTGCCAGATCGGGGACTGAAATTACCACTTCTTCATATTTTGCCATCCATATTTTTTTTTTAAAAGGTTGCCAAGATACTTCGGATTTATGTCGCTCGTTAAGCATCCAACGACTGAGTAGATCCAGTCATGTGACCAATACTGCCGAGTAGGATTATACTAACTACGTTTTCATAAACACCTGTGGAATATGTGTATTGATTAAACAGTATCAACACATCCAAATAATAGGTATCAGTAATGGAATGAACTGAATGAACAACACTGATATGCTGCTCTTCTGAGATAAGAAATGACACGTGGTGTCCTGTTTTGTCATTGTTTTATCATGTTGGGTACATGTCCTGTTTAGACTTAGTTATATCTGGTACTCTCAAAGATAACAACATGGCCTCGAAGGCCACATTAACCCAATAATTGGTTTAAAGTATAAAGGGATATTATTTTACTGCACCTATGTTTTGTAGGTACTCGATACCCTGATCAACAAACTTACGGGATCAGTCAGAATTAGTTAAGTCAGTGGGTGTGTGTGCCTGGAGGGATGGAGGGATATGACATCCGCCCAAAAGAATATTTAAAGGGATTGCCCCGAAAGAAAATTATTTTAAAAATGTTCTAATAAAAATATTACAGCTGCAGTATATTCAAAGTTTATGTACGAAAACTGCTTAAGAGGGCGTGGTACATGAGTCAACGCTAAAAGCATTAATCTATAACTGTAGGTTTCTTGAAGCCAAATTGCGATAATTAACAATGGCAATCCTAGACAATAGTTTTAGCCAACTTTTTAAACAAAATAGTTTCCAGTGTTACGAACTTCCGAGGCACAATCTATGACGCGGGAACCTCGTGCATTTAACTGCGGCGCAAGCGATCACGTGTAATTAATTAGTAATTTTGGATAAATATTTACTCATAAAGTAGGCAAATACCATTATCTAGGATTGTCATTGAGTATTTTATCCATATTGGCTTCGAAAAAAGCGTAGGAAACAATTTATGTTTTTAGCGTTTATATATCTACCACGCACTCTTAAGTAGCCCCCATTTTTTCACCTTGAAATCAAAATTTTCCCATGAAGAACTCTCCAACTCCCACCTCCCTTTTAGGATTTAAAGCAACAATCTGCGTATCAGCTACTAAACATTCGTATCCCCCCAAAGTTTAACTGCAGTGCATGCCAATGTATCAACAAAACAGATGGGGGGAACAGACTCAATGTGTGGTCAGCAGCAGTGAGAGATAAGAGGTATCTAATGCCCTGACAATATTCCCCTGACTGTAGACATGACGTAACCTTTGTACTGGAGAAGTCACAGGGTAGTGGGGAAGGATATACGTGTGTACTGTCGTCAAATTCCAGTCGTCTGTGGTTAGAGATAGCGTTCAGTTCTTGAAGTCTGTAGTTACCATCAAAGGTTTGGAGAGTCATAGGAAAGATACAAGCTGGCCGGACACAGTTTGAAGTAGTACGTGCCGTTGGAGTGTCGTTAAGTTTGATTTCCTGACTGTGGACATATAAAAAAATGGTTTGCAGAGTCAAGTATCAACTTGGCATATAAGGTTAAAAAGGTTTTCATCTAATGAGATTGGATCTTTTGATAGGCTATATTATTTTGCAACATTTATTTCAGCAACCAAATTATTTTTACACTGAAAACTAGGTGGTATTAAATTTGAATAAGAAATGCTTAAAAAATTATAGTATGCCACATTTTCATAAACATTTGGAACATGAGTTATAAAAATTAATAACTGAAAGAAAGTTGTTAATGATGCCACAAGAGTGATCATATGACTTAGTTTGCCACTCAATTGAGACTAGAGTCTTACATAAAGGGCCAGATCTACAGATTTTTGTATAGGGGGAGGGAGCGGGCATTAGTACTTTGTGTCACACCCCCCACCACCAATTTGTTAACAGTCTTCAAGTGCAGTAGTAATTCGAACCTGCAGGATCTGTTGCCCGGGGCGCATGCATCCTTGCCTCCCCTGTCCTAGATCCAGCCCTGCTTATGTATATATGTGAATGTTTGTATGCTAGCTATTTAAATCTTTGTATGGAAGTGTAAATGTATGTGTTTCAGGGATGAACCTTCAGATATGTTTCATGAATGAGACTGTATCAGATACAGAGTCACCCAGCTCGGACACCGAACCTAGCCCGTCACCTGTAAAGTGTGATGTCGAGAAGACTACAGTTCCTCAGTGCCATTCTTTACCTGCTGTTAAGGTACTGGAAGACTTAAGATTATAATATTGGTAGTTACATTTTTGGGTGTTTGTCATCAGAGTTACTGCTTTGTAGCGAGTCTTTGTATTTATATCATGATACGTTAATTGATTAACTTAGTGAATTTTAAAAAATCTGCCGAGCTGACAAACAATGTTATCGCTGGCATGATTACCATATATTTTCTTTATTTCTTGCCATTTTTTCTCACTTAACCTCATCATCTGCAATATAGTTGGTAAACTGTGCCTCTTATTGTATTTTGTTTTGATACAGCATGCAGTACTATGAGTTAGTGAACATATGGGTTTGGTTATTGATATTGTGTTTCTAAATTCCATAAATGTATTGTGAAGTGACTGTGTTTCTTGTTTTCAAACAAATGTGATTTGTAAACTGTTAAGGTGAAATTTTTTAACTGTTTTTCTTGAAATATATGCCTAGTTAAACTTTTTACTCTCCTGTCATAATAATGTTACGATAAAATTTTGTCATTTGAAGAAAATTGCTATAATAGCATGTATACACAAATGAAAACAAAAGTACAATTTTTGTGTAACTGGTATGGAAAGCCATTTTAAAGTCTGGAAGCATTGGTCCAGTTTTCCAGTGTGAACAAAGTACGGTTGTAACACAATGACTTTAAAAGGTCGTGTCTTAATTATAACAGTACAGTTTTTCAATTATTTCACAATTGTGCTTTAAATACTCGCATAAACTACGGAAAATTTACCGTAGTTACTGACATGCTCTTAAGCGAGTCTACGTTCAACGAGAACTTACATGCTAAAGTTTAGAGACCTTGTAGTAGATTGTAGAGGAAACGAGTTCCGTTGCTGATTTCATCAGAGTGAGGCTTCTGTTGCAGCAGTCATGCTTGCCAACCCTCTCCTCCCTCCCATCGTTGTCGCTGCCATTGCACCGGGAGCCGGTGGAGCAGCCCATGACAGAGGCGGACTTCTTTGCGCGCCAGGCCCGGCTGCAGACGGAGGCCCGCCTGGCGCTTGCGCAGGCCAAGGAAATGGCCCACATGCAGATGGAGGTGGAGCGACAGCGTCTGAAGAAGAGCCCTATCACCGAGATGGTCCGCTGCAGCCTGGAGAAGGTGAGTGGCTCACGGTTCCCGGCCATTTTCCCGGAATGTGCAGAGGCAGTCTGTTCTTGACAAACTGAATCAATTTTATGGTCATACACAATTTTGACAGAATGTTATTGAGGCACTGGAAATTTCACAGTAAATCAAAACAGTAGATATACAAAATTAAACTAAAGATTGAAATGCCATTTCATCAACTTATTCTCAACGAATACAGTGAACCCACGTAAATAGTTTCCATTTGAAATGTTTCTTGCATAATAAGTTGTGAAGTACCTGGCCTTTTTGGTGCCCTAGTTTTGTTTTTTATCTTCCTCTTATGCATTTGTTTTAAATTGTGTATAACTCAATTTTTTTTGCTTGCATTTTGTTCTGTGCTTAACATGTCTGTATTTAAACAGTATCCAACTAAGCTAACCCACAAACCTCCGGCTTAGTGAGTCCTATTATATCAAGGATAGGGTAGGAAGCGCTACCATGTCATTTAAGAAGAAATGTGTTTAGGTATAGCTGACTACCCAGTCTAGGCTGTTAGGGCTGCCCCTTCTTTACAGTGTGTGCAGTGCAGAAGTGCGTCGGTTCTCATCAAAATCTAAATTATTGTCACATCAATTTATTTTTGTTTTGTATCTGATATTATTCTACATTTCAAGATTTCAAAGAGGGACTGTGACTCTGCGAAGTCATTTAAGACCGCTCATTAATGAACGCTGGGCCCAGCAGTTAAATATTTCCTAATACGTAGCTGCC
>PNEQ01091813.1:19484-47524 GCA_003012365.1 Medauroidea extradentata
CAACGCAAATGGCCGCTCTTTGTTTTGGTTGCCGGACGTCATAATATCCCATTGGCAATTACAGGCTGGGTTTTATAATCCACACATTACAATATATTACATATATGCACAGAATAATAAAGTTAACACATTATAAGAATCTCAAACACACGGGAACGCGGTAACGTTTCACACTCGCAAATGGCCGTGCTTTGTTTTGTTTTGGTTACAGGTCGACTGATAATGGTGCGGTTGTTTGTAAATTAGTTATAAAATTGCGCGATTTGAATGTAATAAAATAGTTAATTGACTAATGCTGGATACGAAGCCGTGTTATTATATTACGTTTTCTCCAAAATGCGTACTTATTTTTCACGTATAATACACACTACTTTCAGCGTCGGCAATGGAAGGTAACCGATTTGTTGATAAGAGCTGCTACTACTACTTCATCAGGTCAAACGGTCACGTCCTGTTGTTTTAAATGGTTGCCACTTGTGTGGCACGTGTTAAAAATATTGGTAGCATCGGCTGTCAAAATACGGAATTTTTACATGGGATGGACAGTAGTTAGCAGGGAAAACAGCAGTCTGGAAACCAAAGTATACAGGAAACCTACACATACAGGCCAATACCTACATTTTGCATCCAACCACCCTAAAAGCACAAAAACTGGCATAATACGCACACTAACCAACAGATCTGAGATTATTTGTTCCAACAAGAAATCTGTAGCTGAAGAACACAACCAAATAAGAAAAGAACTCACAGCCAATGGTTACCCAACTAACACCATCAAACAGCACATGAAACCTAACAGAACACTTAAGTCCACAGAAACAGAAAAACCGTCAGGAACCCTAGTTATTCCGTATGTTCGAGGCCTTTCGGAAAAAATAAGACGTCTAGGAAACAAATATGGACTTCGAACAGCATTCCGATCCAAAACAACCATTAAAAGTATGGTTACCAGGGTGAAACCAGCCACAGACGAACTACAAACACACAACTGTGTATATCAGATACCCTGTGAATGCGGTCATATGTACATTGGTGAATCTGGCAGAGCTCTATCAACCTGTATAAAAGAACATAAAAACAATTGCAAAAAAGGTGAAACTCAAAGATCTAGACTGGCCGAACATGCAGGGGAAAATAGCCACAAAATCCTTTGGGAAGACTCTAAACCACTTACACAGGAAACTGACAAAATTAAAAGAAAAATAAAAGAATCAGCCTTTATTATTAGCAATAACAATATTTTCAGTCAACAGAGCATTGAATTAAAAAGTATGTGGATCCCATTGATTAAAAGAGAAACAAATTTACAGCACAAAATAAAAACAAACACTCAACCCACCACAACCAATCAGAGCCAACACATTCTGCGCGACCAATCAGGAGACAGCTTGTCTCCCATTGGCTGAGCACGATAAGGGGCTTTACCCTATATAAACCCAATGTTTTTCCAGCCTCCTCATCAGTCGCACTCGTGTTCCTGAACCCTGTGTGTCTACCTGATGACGGGAACAGATTCCAGTTCCCGAAACGTCGTTTATGCTGACTGTTTGGAAAACTACTGTGTTTTGTTTCGTCTCATCGTTTGTGTCGTTTGTTGTTTTTTCTGTTTGTATCCGACATATTTGTGTTTTGTTTAGTCTCATCGTTGTTTTGTTGTATTTCTGTTTGTGTTTTTGTCTCGTCTCATCGTTGTGTCGCTTGTCAACATAGCTATTTTTTTATTCTTGTTATTTCTTTTATTTTCTGTTTGTTCATTGTTTTTATCTGACCAGATTCCAGTTTTGGAATTTCATGTTGTGTATGTATCCTGATGACTAAAGCATACTCTGCTTTTTTATGTTTTCTTGTATTATTTTTAGTTTTCCTTTTAACAGTCATTTATTTCGCAATGGAGTATGTCCAAGTAAATAAATCCAAAGCAACTTATAAACAAACATGTTCATTGGCTGACAACCGCCGTACACAGTGATCTCGCATAACGTCGTCTACATATAAATTTGCCACTGCATCACCTAATAATGTTTTATTAACCAATATATAATATATATTAACAGATTTTGCAAACACAATCTACAACACTATATGTTTATTACTATAAATATGGTTAACGGACGAAACGTCCCTACAGTTGTTTCATGATTTATTTAACGTACAAGTTTCTTGGTACACTTGCCAGTATTTAGAGATGTACGATACTCGGAAAATACCAAAAATTTAGTTCAGTGATAAATACCACTGTAATAATAAGTCTGAAATATCACAAACAATTCTAAAATTTTATTTTCTCAAAGAATTTTTTGACATTAACACGTCAATGTTGCGACTACTGCGAATGGTTTTCCGTATATCTATTTCCGTTCCAGTTCGTCCGCATCAAAATTCCTTGATCTATTTTGTTTCGTCCTTGCGTCAGTAATTTTTACATAGACTTGTGGATTAGGTTATGTGATGTTGGACATGAACAGTGAAAATGTTTTGCATGATTTTCGAAACATAGTGGATATAAGTGTTCGTTATTAAACAAACTGTGGTGATGTTTAAAACGCACGAATAAAAATCTCGCATAACAATCTTCATAAAACAAAACGATTATGTGATGTGATATCGACAGATTGTTCTGTGATTTACCAAATGTGATTTTTCCAAAACGAAGGCCAAGAGAGAAATTTGATATTTTTACTTTTTAGAGTTTTGTATGCCAGGGGTTAATTAAAATTTTTAATTTTACTTTTATGTAGTTTCAACTCGTCAGTAAACAAGGTGGACTTAGTTTCACTGAGTCTTAATGTAACCATTAGTTGATTCGGTGTCATTTTGTTCCAGTTCTGAACGAAAACCTGGTGAAGTTTCTGATGGACAGGGATGACCTGCATATGGAGCAAGATTCTATGCTAGTGGATATAGAAGACCTTACTCGCTACTTGTAAGTATTATTGAATTGGAAGTATGTACATACAGTGCAGATTTTCGAGTGTGATAATGTAGGTAGAAATGTATAATATAGATAAATCACATTTGTTGTTGCACATTTATGTATGAACACATGCATTCCCTCCCCCTCCCCCTGAAATAGGCACTTATTTTTAGAGTTGAAGGTTGCAGTATTATGAACAGTATCGCTGAGAAACTCGTGCTTCCCAATTAAAGATGTTCATTATCAAATTCTGGATGCTACATTGAAAACCTAGATGATTATGTAATAATTTGTAGTTATGTGCCATGTTGGCAACAACTACTCCCAAATGCCGGCGGCCTATAAATATCCAGCTCCCCAAAAGCCTTACTAGAGGCACACAGATCAAATTCCAAAAGCGTGACAAGACTCTACCAAGTTGACTAACAAACGCTTAAAGCAGGGTAGTGAACAAACAAACATTCTCGAACAAAGAAAGGAAACACATTTCTAGTTTAAAAAACATGTGTGTTACCACTTCAATTTCACTGAACATAAATTTTGAAATACAATACTCATACAAATTCACAAAGGCGGTAACACAAGAAAATTTCGGGTAATTAGCACATCTCATTTTCAGTTCATTAACATGTTTACCAACAATCTACTCTTTTAAGATAGTGCATTACAATTCAAATCACAGTCTTTCCCTTTTAACTCTTAAATGACTCACTCTCAACAAGCGTTTGTGACACAATTACACCATTTGTTGGATACTCTTACAGTCATTAGAAACGATAGCGGAATCCCGTTGCTAATAGCACCCACTGAATTCCACCTTCATGCCTCGGAACATCCAAGATACCTTCAAGCGAGTTATCCTAAGCACCTTTACACAGGCCAACGAATATCCAGGAACACTCTTTACTCTGGTTTCTCCAAAATACAATTAGGCGAAGACCAGGAAAATATAGTCTGCGGCGACATGGCTTACTACCCAAAAATCCAATGGACCCGAACACACTGCCGCACCCACTTACCATGCTGCGAGGGGAATACATCCACCCGATACTCAGCTAGGCCAGTCAACCAACTGGTCATATGAAGGTCTATGTTGCCAAACACTCTGACAAACCCTTGACGAAGATGTCCGCTCATAACAACACTCTTATACTCCACTCAGAGCAATAGAACATGCTGGCTCGAAGTTCAACCTGAGAGTGCCGTTTCTCTGGCACGCGCCGCCACACAGCAGCTCGCTCCTATCTACAGTGCTCCTGCCACCAGCCGGCGGAAACACACCCCTCTCACCCCCAGGCCCTCCCTTCCATGGCCAGTGGAGTGGCAGGTCCGGTGGGCAAGAGAAGGCTGTTAGCACCGTCAACCAGGGCGAAACCTCTCAGAAAAACGGCCGAAGCCGACCACTAACCCAATCACAATAGAAGGCATATAACGCCATAACCAAGAGAAATGATCCTTAAGCTGGGTTCACAATTAAAAACTTAAGAATTATGACGTGTAGCTAAGAGTTGACTTAAGAATAGAAAGTGTGTTTCTTAACGTACCGATTCGCAACAGAACTTAACAGGCCGTGTGAGGTCGTGTGGCGTGTGGGCCATGACTTAATAAGTAACGGGTATAGCAAAATTTTATATTTTTCCGTAAGAATTAAGGGAATGAACCAATCAGAGCATTCGGGAAGTTAAATAAACATGGCAGATATTTAAATAATATACGTTAAATACGGTGTGGTGCTATATATGATTGATTTGGCATATTATGATCATTTCAAGCTAAAAAATGCAGTTAAACTTATATTTATTTTTCGTTTAACAACAGAATAGCTGTTAGAAAAGCTTTTAAAAACCCATTTGGCTGACGAACAACTCGTAGTATAAGTTATTACTGTTTCGTATACACGGCATATTATTATTTATAAAAATGTTAATCTGATTTAATGGAAATTGTTGCTAAAATAACATAAATATAACATGTTTGTTACATGTACTAGTTTAGACGCTTAACACATTAAAATAACGTGTTAAGAAGCACTGTCTGTGTGAAGTGTTCGGTGGCTCAGAGGTAAAGTTTTGGTTTGCTGACCCCAAGGTTAATGGTTCAAAACACACTTGGAGTATATATTTTTAGTAATTAAAATTTGTTTATTTATGTTTGCACATTATGAATTAGTGAAATTTTCTTGGGTTTATAAATGCAGCCTCGGTATAATGTGATTACCCGATTGTACGAGAACTGTTATTCAAGTAATGAACATGAAGATGCAATTTTTTATTTCTAACATATTTTTTACATTAGTAATTCATTTATACCATTCCTTGGCGATATTCTGGACAACTGGCGATGAAATATATTGAGGAATCCACAATAATTTCACGCATTTGAGGAAAGCAGAGTAGTCGGGTTCTTATTGGTTGGAATTAAGAATTAACACATTTATTATGAACCAGAATTACTTAAGACTTTTTTCCGTGTGCGTGATTGACGCTTACTGCATAATTCTTAATTCTTAAGTTTTTAATTGTGAACAAGGCTTTACCCAGAACAAGGGCACAAAACCTATATTAAATAACCTCAAACTCCCTAAAAGACCACGGAGACCACTCAGTTACAACAGATCAATAAAATGTGATTTTAATATTCGTTTGTACTAATGGTAATGATAACAGAGAATCTGTTAAAAATGTAAGTGCTACTTAGGTCCAGTTCTTTAAAATACAGACTGAACTGTGGAAGAAATGATCTCATCACTATATTTGCTTATTTATGTCCGAAGTTTGAAAATAAGCCATTCAAGTTGCAGTAAAAATTTTTAATAATTGAAAACATATGTCTGTCTCAATTAAATAAGGATTGTGGAGTATCAAGGAATTGATTTTCCCCATCCCTAGTTACCATATTTATGTTGTTTATAAATGTATGTTGGTTATTTTGATCAGAATCTCCTCTTATTTAATATCTTGTTTTCCTAGACAAATGACTTATTTTTCCTTGACTGTGTGGAAATTACTTTTAAACTTAACCTTCATGAATTTCTTGTATTTTTTTTGTGGTTACATTCGTGTGTAAGATTCTTCTTTAGTTGGCATCCACATCTTTGTTTCGTTGGTGAATACACACATGTTTAGTTCATGCTCATGTTGTTCACATATTGAGTATTTTGCAATGCTTTGTGAGATGGTTACGGTGTACTAGAGAAGGTGAATGAAAGCAAATTTTACCTACATCACAGAATAAATAAGCAGTAACAGAAGGGACACGACGTGATATTTATCATACTCGTTTTCTCTATGGATTATCATGGTGTCAGAGTTAGTAGAAGTTTGGGTACTCTGCAGTTTAGTAGGACATATTGTAATTTTATGGGAAGAAATTGACACATAAGTAACGTCACATTTACCTTTTCTAAATACAGTTAA
The DNA here is from genome assembly GCA_003012365.1 of Medauroidea extradentata. Lineage (NCBI taxonomy): Eukaryota > Metazoa > Arthropoda > Insecta > Phasmatodea > Phasmatidae > Medauroidea > Medauroidea extradentata. The sequence goes on from PNEQ01091813.1 coordinate 25,815, forward strand.
ATCTCAGTATAAAGTGCTGTAGTTTAAAGTACTTGACATTATAAAGTACATTTACTGGAAGCTCTACAGAAAGTTTTCCATTAAATAACTTTTCAGTATTAAGTGTAAAATTTCAAGTTCCCTTCATGTACTTTGTAATGAGATTTCACTGTACAGTAAAATCTCATTACAACGAACATGAAAAAACTAGAAAATTATGTACTTTATACTGAAACTTCTTTAAACTGAACAAATTTTACATTACTTCAATTTCAGAAGGGTATTTTAATTTATACTTTAAAGTGAGAAATTCTTTGTACTGAAGTTCTTTATAATGAAATTTCACTGTATATCAATAAGACACAAACAAAATACAGTATTTCTTGAAGTATAAGCGGTTGTTTAAAACAATGTCTCAAATTCCATATGGCTTTATTTACTTTCCTGTACGCCCCGAGAGCTGGTGTAATAACAGTGGTTAAAATGCTCCATTATGTAACTTCTAATCGAGTTAGTTAATATACAAACTAATTACATTATTTCAAACAATAAAATCGGTTACCTACAGTGATCTCTCAGTTTAAGGCCTTCCAGTTTGATTCTTTCACTTTAACAACTGTATTTTTTGGTCCTATCTAATGACTCAACGTACCTTTATAATTCAGTTTAAAAACTCCTTCAATTTAAGGACAATTTTTTCAGTCCGTTTGGAGTTGTTAAACAGAGTAACAACTGTAAATCTATGTCTCTAGTCCATGTGGTATTGTTTATATTCTTGTACGCCCCGAGAGTTGGTACAATAACAACAATGAAGAAGCTTTTCTTGTCTATTCTGTTACTACTTATTGATTCTGTGCCTACATCATGTGTGTATAAAATAATAATATAGAATAAAGCCTAGTCACAGTTAATAGAGTACTTTGTAGGATTTATTTTTTTTCTTCCTCCTACTTAATGTTAGGGATGTACAAATATTCAACATTTTGAATATTTTTCGAATACTAAATTTGTATTACATATTTGAATTTAAAAAACTAATACGAGATTCCCAAATTTCTAAGTATTCAAGCAATTTTGAATTGTGAATTTTGTACAATTTCTTAAATTAATCTGAGTGGATGACATTGGGTTATTTATACTTACGAGCATTAACATAATTCAACAGATTTTACTGTGTTAAAGGCTAAAATGAATGTACAGAAAAGAACTGACATGATATTTTTAAAATTCTGTTAATCAAATACTGTACTTACATTTCACGTGTGGCGTCACATTCGTGGTCATAGATATACTCACCCAGATACTCATCATCTTATACTTTGCACTTGAAGCGTAGTGATATGTGGTAACGAAAGTCTCAATATATTCAAGATGGCGGTGGTGACGGTAGCTGCAGCGAAAGTTCGACTTCTACCTAATTACCATACGTCCGTCTATGAAATGATGTTTAACGCTGTTTGATGGTTACACTTAAGGCTGTTTATTTACACGAAATGTTTGCTGTGGGAAAGTTAATAATTCTTATTTTCATTAATTAAAGAAACAAAAAATATTGTAGATACTTACCGATGTGGCAAAGATTGAAAACACAAATTAAAATGGCCAAAACGTTGGAAACATCATTTTCAGCTGCAATTCAGAATTTAATGTGACAAAAGTGCAAATCCAAGATATTCGTTGTGATGAAATTACGACATTCATGCTAGAGTTTCATGCACCGCTAATAATGTAACCTTTCAAACATTTTTGTAAGTAAACAATGCCATGAACGAAGTAGTTAATGAGAGTGTCCTGTGGGCAAACCTTTTCTTTTATTACTGATACTTTAATTTGCTAGTTTGATTATCCGGTTGAACATGTTAAGAATTTCTGTGAAACTATTCTGCAAATCTTTCCAACTGTGAAACACGTAGTAGTTTTACTGTTATTTATTAAAATTAGTTAGAACAGTTATCAGTCTGTAGACGTTAGCGATACATTGTTTTCTGCATACTAAGAGCGAATTTTTCGTAGTACAGTATTGTAACAATTTACTGTATATTAATTTTGTTATAAAAATTCTGTAGTAAGATCCTTCTAAAAATATTACAGAAAAGTACTTTATTTTTCTTTTTATCTTTATATATGTGGGCGAGAAATAAACTAGATCAATTGTGCCATCTGTGGTTAGCATTTGTTTACAAAGACAATTTTGCTTTCTCATGAACATAATAAAAGTGGAAGACTAAGAAAAAACAGTATACAGATACAAAGTAATAAAACACATATGTTTTAAGAATGTTCAAGATTATCAAGTAAAAACTGCTAAATTTGGTTGCTTTGATTAATTGAGCAAAGTGGATTTCTATATATTTTTGTAAAGGCAAGATTATGCAGTGCACATTTCCAGTAAAAATGCCCATTTTGGATTATTTTCTCTTTCTTCAAGGAAACATTGAAATTATATTAAAGAGACAGAATTTCTACCAGTCCAACACAAAAGTATTTTTAAATACCACTTGTATTCAGACAATACTTAGAGTTGTTGCGTAGTTGTCAAGTGACACAACTATGACTGAAGCTCTGCATATCATTTGGCAGAACACATAAATCATAGTATTGTATAGCTTCCCAAGTCAACGCTTATATTTATTTAAGAGAACTTATAGCAAAAATTGACGCTTCAAATACATGTAGTAAGTATTTACTCAAGCATAACACCATTGGAAACAGTAACTACTGAGCATCCATTAATGCCAACCTATGAGAGCCCGTAAAAAGTTGTATTAATTGATGCTCGGAAGCTATAATTTCTAAGGGTGTTATACTTCCATACATACTTAAAAATTTTTAGCATCAATTTGTGATGCAAGTCCTCTTAAATACAGAATATGTGTGTTGGCTTGGAAATAATGTGACAACATGATTTATTTTTCTGCAATGTCTGAACTGCGATGTCATCCTGAAATTGCGTGGTATGTTGCAGTGGAGCGAAGGAGCAGTCGGCAAAGGAACCGAGGGAGACGCACATCCCGGCGCACAACAACAACCACCCTCTAATATCCAGGGCAAAACCCAGGATAAACAGGATAGCGAGCCTCGTCAAGAAGTAACCGTTGTCTGCTGTAGCAGCAGGACATTCCATATATTTATGCGTATCCTTGTTACCAACATGACAAACTAGCACCAGATTGCTGACTCCTTGGTGTTGGTAACAATCAGTTCCTGTTCGCAGCCCTGTTCCCCCTCCCCCTTGCCCTATTTGTTTTAGCGGCATTCCTCACGTTGATGTGGGTGTTGGGGTTCAAGTTTGCACTATGGTACGGATTTGTAGTTTGGTGTGAAAGTGTTTGTGGTGGAAAGTGATTTTTCGGAAGGGAAAAGGAACTTTAGTGGGTTGAAAAAGTGGACAAAATTTGAGGTGTGCCATTTAACTATGCGTCTCGGAGGCGTCACCTACTGGAGGCTAAATCATTGTTGGTTGTACTGTGTACATATATACATATATCTGTAAGTTGTATATTAAGTGTCTTATTCCTTTGTGTAATTTTAAATGCCATGGGAATCGTGTCACCTTGAAAATTGCATTTTGGTCGTTCGGTACAATGTGTACCATATGTTACTATTTTATGAGAAGCTTTGCAGCAAAAATAGATAATATGTAGCTGTATTTATATGAGAATTTTTGTAATTGTTTCAATGTTCTTTTAAAGTAATGCATAATTTCACGTTTTCTATATTGCAGTGAGGAACAGGAAACAGGTTGTAAACTTGAGAAATCAAAGAAAAAATTAAGTTGGAAACATGTAACACTTGAATTTTGCATACAATATATGCTTGAGTAGGAAAATTGTGTAGTAACGTCAGCTGCTTACTCAGTTACGTATTCACAGGCAGTAGATTTAATTTTGATTGAGGAATAGTGTAGAAAATGTCGAAATTGTTGGAACATTTTTTTTTAACTGTAGTTGCATTTTTGTTCAGCTTTAATAAACAATATATTTTTTTTACAATTCTGAAACTTTAAATTCTAAATTGGGTAAGTATGTTATGTACAGTGGACTCTATGTATTGAAACCTAATGGAATGAAATATCTGTGTCCATGGAACTCATTCTCGAGCCCATTTCTTTATTTTACAGCATTGTAAGACCTCATCCATTGAAATCATTAATGTATTGAAATTTTTTGTCAGTCCCATGAGAAACGATTGATAGAGAATCCACTGTATTTCTTTTGAACTAACAAGCAAGGGACGAATACAAATCCTATGTTGATTATCCTTTGCAAACTAAAAAATTTTAATGTGAGAGTTAACAATTTTCTCTTAAATTCTTGGTCACATCATATTTGAGTTTTTATCTGTTGCATACAAACAGTTTCTTTTTAAGATAATTTTTAAATGGTTCTTTATTTTCAAATTCTTTAGTATTACAGTAGAACCTCAGTTTTAGGCACTCAGATTTTACGCATTATTGATTTAGCAACAAGATTTTTGGGAACCGCGATGTTTCGTTAAATCAGGGTTCTACGTATAAGTAGAATAGTGAAGAAAATATTTCTTCTAGATTGTCTTTTTTTAAACAGAACTATTGTTAATAGTTTCCTGATAACTCAGTCTGACATCAAAGGTAGTATTTTTTGTTATATCGTTATTTAATGTTAGTTTATATGGTGCAATGCTTAAGTCCAAATGTTATAACTTCTGTCCGAGGACAGCGGAGCAAAAACGTCAATAGTAGCCTAAGAAACAAATTTTAATCACCAAAATATCTTAACTTTGCACCATAAGTTTTGTTTAGATAAACCTCTACGTTTTGTAAATGGCTTTCGCAAAATTTTACTACGTATAGCACTTCAATTAAGAAATATAAGTCGATACGTAAGAAATAATTTTTTTATTATGGAAACTTAATATAGTATAGTAATTTCAGACCTGCCAGGAGAGAAAATATTTTTAAGAAACAAAGTGTTTGAATTTTCCTGCTTTGAAATAAAATGTAAAAATATTTTTGTTCAATATTTTATTTGAAATTTTGCCCTATGGTAGTTGTTAGACCTTGGTAAGTTGAACAAATATTGTGGATGCAATAGGAAAGTGTACTGTAGACCGTGTACTATAAGTGTCTCACTTCTGCGAGTCTGTATATGTAAGGTGACTAAGAAAGAAACACTTACTTTATGAGGTTGCTTACTTAGTTGTGTAAACATTACTGTACGCACTTGTAACCAATGGCGTAACGTGGACGTGTTCCAAGGCAAGTACTATGAGATCTGACTATACACTTTGAGCACATGGCAGATGTGTTGTTGAGGCATCGTTGTGTTGCTGGACGATTAGTTCCTCGCTACTGGCTGCGCAGTGTACCTGCCGCTTACCAGTCAAATGGTTCCACAGACAACCGAGAGTTCTGTATAGTTACTGCTAATCACCACTTGCCCTAGAACACTTCATGCTTCGCCTCTGCTTGTAACGCCCCCTCCCCCCTCCAATCTCTTTCCCCTCTCTCTGTACATACACACACTGTGCACTATTATTAATTACAGTGAAACCTCATTAATACAAACCCTGTTAATACAATGTTCTCATTACTACAAAGTGGTTTTCTTTTCCCGTGGAATAAGATGAAAAATTAAATATTAAATTAAATGTTCAATAAAAAGTTCCCTTATACATAAAACAGTGTGAGAACTAGTTCATTGGTTAAAGGAAGTCATGATGGTGGTTTGAAAGTTTTTATTTTGGGACTAAACATCCTGAAAATATGTAGACATAATTTTTTGAGTTTTTGCAAACACCTCTGTATACAAACCTCATTATTACAAACTGCAAAAATTTAGATCCCGTCAGGTTTCTATTAATGAGGTTCCACTGTATTAAGAACTTTTTTTGTAATGTCAGAAAATGAAAACATTCATTTTGATTTAACGTAAAGTTTTAAATAAGAACTTGTATGATTAGCATACTGCACCAAATGTATTTACTGTATATTAAAAACATGTAATTTTAAGCAGCAAGTGGACAAACATGTGAATGCTTTCAATTCAAGGCCATGAGCTAGATATGGTTCACTTTGAACGTACCTATTCAATTGAAGTGAAGGTTTCACAAACCAAATGTTATCATGTCTTGGGTGTTTGTCATTCACTCTGAACACATTTTATAAGTTGTACTTGCAATTCTGTTTCCTGTGTGAGTATACATTCCAGATTTTAGTTTCAACCTACACTTCGATTAAGGAAAATTTACTTTGCCTAAGGATCTTTAATTTCAGTAAAATCCTGTTACAACCTTACTGCATATAACACTTTTTGTTTGCATTCCAACACTTAACTCATGAAGACTAATGCTTGTATTTACTGCCTGTAACAATACTAGTACAGTATTTCTAATTTCCCAACTATATCACGCTTTGTTTAGGTTTTACCACCACTCCATCAAAGTTTTTACTGTCTCTAACATGTAGTAGGCTGAAGACACAATCATATAAAAAGTTTTGTTGTGTGTATCGTGTGTTTTCATCACTGCGAGATTAATAGTGGAGATGTTGAAAATGACATTAATGAACCTACATTAAACACGTATAAAATTCACATGTATACTTAAATAGTATATATTAATTTTTTAGTGATTATATGTGTTTGACTGAAGGCACTTAAACTGCACAACTATTTACTTAATCTATTTACAGAGTGATTAACAAAATCCAAAATTGTGAAAGTGGAAGTTACTTTTATGTAAAAGTCAAATTAATATTGTAAAATTAGTGATTCCTGTCTATTTTTACTGCTAGTACTACGTAACACTAGATTGACTCGTACTTTTCTTTACAAATTGAAAACTTTTCTCGAGCTACTTTGGCAGAATTATTTTTGCCTTCTTAGTTACATTTAATTTACAAACATTAAGACAAATGCTATATTCTTGCCATGTTATAGTGTTTAAAAATCATCTACTATACATATATACTGTATATGCTAATCATCGTTACTAACAAGTGCATTCAAGTAGTAGGTTCATGTGGGTTAAAATTCCTAGTATTACATATATTAATTTTCTATTTAGTATCAAAATCTATAAAAATTGTGCATTACTTTCAAAGATGTTACTTTTGATAGCTTAGTCATAATATTTTGGTTAGTTTCCCTGTAGTGCAAGGCATTTTCCCTTTGTGATATTTATTGAAGTAGTTTAGTGCTGATGTTGATTTTTCGGTAGCACTTTTGCCTCGTGATGCAGTTAGTACATGTTGTATTTTGTGGTGGATATGTTACGTGTGTGTGTTACATGTGCAGTTTGACTAGTAATGAATCTTGTATGATTGAAAGAAAGGTCTGTGTTGTAATCAGATAGAAATGTTTTCTCTAACCAGAGCTTGGGAAGAAACACAATTTTTTTTGCCCTATTTAATGATTTTTTCATACTATTCTTTTGAAAACTAGGCAAATTTTGTGTTCACATATAAATAAACTGTAGCAGCAAAGTAATTTTCATCAGAAAATAAAATATGTAGTTACGGTTTTGTCAACTTATTGTATATTGTCATTCATCCATTACCTTGAGAGGTGGTTTTTTAATGCTGATTTTGTAAGTTTGGGAAATTAATTTTATTTTAATTACGCTGGTTTTTATGTTTTTATACATATGTACACATACATTAAAGTTATTATATTGATCAGTATGTATTAAAATGTTTATATAGGTCTGATAGTTATTTGATTTGGCCTAATGCATTTCGTAAACATTTTGATGTGACATCCATTGTTAACTTGGGCAGTCACAAATGTAACTAACAAAAAATTTATTGAATTGTATTTTTTTTTTTCAGGTGTAGTCTTTTGTTACAAAAAATTAGATATTGTGAGAAAAGTGAGAATATATATAAGAATGTATTCTAATGAAATTGATCAGCTTAGGCGCTTGCATTCCATCATTTATGTCACTCTTAACTCGTGCCCGCCATCCCTGAAAAGTGACTTGGAATAAGGCCGTAAGCTGCTCTGATTAATGAATGCTTTAGCAGAGGAAACTGAATTATAATATACAGTATGTACGTACTTGCTTATAAAAAACGTTCCAGCTAACTGTAGCATTTTCCAAAGTTCTTGAAGTATGTAATCCCATTAATAATTAGTGCATCGTGTTTGTCATGGCAAAAGGATGTTACCATCAAAATGCAGCTGTCATTGCAGCAAGCTACACATTACAGATGATTCTTGCACTTGTTACCCTTTCTTTTTCTACTCAAGGTTACGTGGATCACATGACTAAAATCTCCAACTTCGTAAAATTAAAGGGGGGTTAGTTTTAACACTCCACTTTCCCAGCTCATCTCTGTATCAAAGTTACAGTATTTTATCTCTTATCTCATTTTTCAAGAGGGAAAAGAAACTTGTTTGTCAACCATGATGGAGCAATCGCTTGCTTCGTTTTCCAAGGGGAAAGAAAAGCATGACTTGTTTGTGGACTACGATGGAACAAACTCTTACAATTTTGTTAATGAGAACTTACATGAGTTTCATTGTATGTAAAACACATAAGTAATAAATAATACTACAGTGGAACCTCTATCTTTGAACCCCCATGTATTGAATGTGCGCATCTATGGAACACTTTCTGTGGTCCCATTTCTTGTTTGTCTGCATTTCAAGTCCACATCCATTGAATGTCTGCTTGCACTGAAATTTTTTGTTAGTTCCCTGAGGAACGATGGATAGAGGTTCCACTGTACATGTTTACAGAAAAATAATTTCAATAATTTTTAAACACAAATACTTCACAAGTTTGAAATGGTAAACAACCTCAAGCAGCCAAGTTATTTTTCACTCGTGGTTTTATTAACATAGATCTGTCGAGTATTAGTCTTTAGTATATAGATTCTGTAATATGAAATCAAATCCCAAGCTTTGGTTTTGAGTGTGCTGTAAAATTTCAATTCTGTAAGGGTTTATTGAAAACAAAGACAGTTCCCAAACTAGGATATTTTTCATACTTCTGTTTATTTTTGTGAGTTCACAGTAGTGTTAGTTGTGTCTGTGTATTGAAAGATTGTTTTGTATGTGTAACACAGTGACTTGTTTGTAAACTACTGTAGATGGAGGGAACATTTGCCAGCTGTGCAGACTGTCGTTCACATATGTGAAGTGATAAATGTCATATCATATCCAGTTAACACAGTGTGTTATTGATTCTACTCAATGTTCACGCAGATTGTATTACGCATGAATCGTCACGGGCCTTGGTAGTCTGTTCCATGTCAAAGTGTACATATTAGTACAGTTTATTGCTTCTTCGACTTGAGGCACGAGAAAATGTTAATATTTACTAAACAGGTTGTCTTTAAAAAATACTCCAACATGTGTTATTTATTGTTCTAAATTATTATAAAGTCAAACAATTGACTGTAACAATATTATGGCTTTACATTTCACAGGAAGACTCCATTAACTAGTGATGATTATGGTACATATTTGTTTATTACATTCCTGATGTCATCGCATTGATGACTGCTTCTTCCAACAGGATATAAAGTATTAATGTGAAAAGTTACAATCTCTTGCTGTTTGAAAATATATAGGAAAGTGTAAATAGAAGACTGAGGAAAATTTGGATAGGAGAAGTGTATATTGGAAAAGATTGGCTATCCTTACGTTAGCCACAGCTTTATTGCAAACTTTGTGATATTTGTTCGGAACTGAAATAAATTGTGTTTGCTTCATTTTGATTACTGTTTTTTTTTATTTTAAGTTATTGCTCTGTGATTTGGAAAATACCTACAGCAGTGGTTCTGTTGGCAGAATCAGTGTTGCCAGATGGAGAAGTTAAAATCTGATACAAGGCAGATCAAAAATCTAGTTTACTTCAAAACATTCTTGTAGATATATATTTTATGGCTTATGGTTTTTATTTCTTGTACTATTAATGTAAATCACAATGGTGTACAGTACCAAATAAAATGAAAAGCTATTACTTTTTCAAGAGCTATTTAATATTTTACTTTCAGCCATTTACTTAGAGGTTCTGAACTATTGGTGATTTAGCTTAGAAAATTGAGGAAAATGGTGGTTCACAGGGATTTTTTTACTTTAACCGAAATTAAACGTGAAAAAACATTTTACTTTTAAAAAATAAAGTACCAATGAGAAGACAAGGATCCCCACTAGATTCGTAACCATTTCCAATCTTAGTCTTTAACAGTGACGATGAACTACTGCTACAACTCAGTTAAAAATTGATATAAAAATTCTTTTAAGGGTGTTGAAATATGCAATTTGTTTTAATCAATTGCTTAAGTTGAAGTAAATTAACGGTCATTTCAATTATTTTCACTGTATCGTTAAATTTGACATGTTTTTGTGGCAATCGACATTTTGGCATTTTTGCATACTAGGATGAAAAAAAATCATGTATCTGGTAATGAGGGACAAGCTCTGATACAAATACCAGAGTTCTGGTATGTCTGGCAACACTGGGAAGAAATACTGACCTTTTTGAGCTTGGGATAAGATGGGGAAAGGTGACAACGTGGTTGTAAGGAAATATGACTACGTAATTAGGAAGTGCTGTTGCATTGACTAGTCTTCTTTCTGAGAAATGGCAACAGTTATAAGCTTTTCATTGTAACTTGAACACTTTTGAAGAGTTTGTAAAGAATGAAAAACAAAAATATACATTTAGTATTACCGCAGACATAAACTTTTTGGTTCAGTGAAATTTATGAACAGTGTCATACATATCAGCAATTGGTAAGTAGAGTTATACAAATTGGCTTTATTTTAAGATTAACAAGGTATTCAGAAGTTTTCACTTCACTGTGAATATCGTGTAGTTAGTTTCTTAACTCTGAAATAAAATTAATTGGAAATGCTAAAAGTGCCCTTCATGATGGAAGCTAATGTCGTCACTGGTTGCAAGTGCTGGATTTAAAAAAAGGAGTGTCCTGTCCTGACAGTGGTGTAACTATAACATAATTTTTTTTGGGGGGGGCGGGGGGGACATACATCTTTTTATTTCAGTACTGTCTTGCATTACACGTAGAGACTAGTGTTTTCAGTGAAGATAATTTCATGATTTTGTCATTGTTGGTGAGGTAATTTGTTAACTTTATGTATTTTTCAGGTCATTTTGTAATAAATTCCATCAAAAGGTACAAAACAGAAAATTTTTTTTTAGCAAAACTGTAGACAACAGCAGAAACACATACACCTTTGTGGAAAACTAATGAAAAAAAAAAAACAATAACTCAAACTGTGGACAGGTAAAACAATGAAAAAACAAATGAACACAATGGAACACATTAAAATTCACACAACTTTGTGTAATTTAGTTTGTGATATGTAAATTTTGCAAATTAAAAAAGCGATAAGAGAACTTTGTGGATTTTTCACAACTTCATGTGTCACAAAAGACACTTGTCTCTAATTATACAGCCCAATATTAAGCACAGATTTCTTTATAGTACAACATTATTATTTTCATAATATTCCAGTCAGCATTAGAACCATATGAAGTCATTGAATTAATTTTCTAAACTCTCCCTATTTTAGTCACTACTGCAGAATGTTTGGTGGTTGTTTGTTGAGGAGAGAGAGCATGGGTCCTGGTGCTTTCTCTCCCTCCTAGTTACGCCTATGGATCCTGGTTACGGTTATATTACACTGTACATCCAGAATCTACACTATCATAAGCAAGGTCCATCATAGCAGCTCTTACACCATCTCGTGTGGCAACTGTCATTGCAGTTGTTTCCTGGCATGGCAGGATTTCATACCGGGAATGGTAATACTGTAATACAATGTGTCTTATTTTCTGTGGCGGGATCCATGTCATAACTGGCCAGTCATTCTGCAGTTTCAGTGCACTGAATTCTTCACATCGCCTTAATTGAAGCTTAATAATGCAGTCAAAAATTGTGTCCCCCCCATCTTTATTATGTAACTAGCAGTCTCCCGCAGCTTTGCTCGTGAATATTATTTGTAACTGATAATATTTACTTTAATTGAAAAACCTCTTTGTACACAACATTGGTACTTCAGTCATCAAGTGTTAGAATGTCCAATCGGCTAGTTCTGCAGCAGGACAAGTAGCTATAGCTGTCCACGCGAAAAGCAGTCTTAAGTTTGTCTCTGCCACTAACAGCGACTTCGCCTGGGCCTTATTTGTAGCCCTGCCAAATTGAGGTTGTGGGGTAGTTACAGACACCTAAGGTAAGAGGTTAATCGAATGAAAAACATCTGATTTACCCTGTGCACAAGCATTGGTAACGGTCCCTCAATTATATATTTTCGAAATATTCACTTTGAACTTTATTGCCATTACAAAGTTTCAGTGGGTAAAGGTTTCATGGAAACGTATTTGGTGCCCAAAACTTGAGATTAGTGAGATGATATATCGTCAGTTTACTGCCAAAAGTGACAAAGTCAAAATGAGATAAAATTATAAAAATGTTAGGAATACGTATATGTTGTTCACGAACAATTGCCCCAGTTTAAATTCTATTCGTCGTTTCGTACTGTTGTGTCGCAGTATAGTAACTTACCACATTTTTGTTAATATCTACAATTTAATACTGTTTTTAAACAAAATAGCAGTATACCGACGATATGTCAGCTTATATTGTAGAGGAACCTAAGTGGAAAGCTAACTGCAATTTTACCCTTTTAAAGACTGCATGTAAATTGCACTAATTCGATCTGCCTTGTAGTTTTTGTGTCAGAATTGAACGTCCGCACGCAGCTTTTAACGGAATTCGAGCCCAGAACCTCCCGGAATTTAGACCTGAGTAACAAACAACTGCGTCACGTAACGTCGAAATAATTCATGAAAATAAAATTTTATTAAAAAAAAAATTAAATATCTGTGTCCTGGGCTCATAGAGGTTGTAAAACACCACGTCTCGATAGGTTACTGTAGAGTGAAACTCCTGTATAGGTTGTTTCTCGCTGCTCGTTCCTGCTTTTCGGATTGCCTGCCTTGAATATTGACCAACTTAGTTTTATTCTTAATAATCATGTTTCTTATAAAAAAAATTACATACATATTGTTTTTTTTTTATATTTACGTAAGCACCACTCCGACGTGAACAACACCTCAATATCGCTATTGGTTTGATAGATATCGTGGGTTGATGGAAAACAAATTTTGTGCTTTTTCACCCTTTTGGGTGTCGAATTTCGAAATATTTTAAATTTACATCTTAGACATTTGTATAAGTATCCAACTGAAGTGTAAATCACATCGCTAGCCTGTTCAGTCGAATCAAAATCGATCATTCACTAAAAAAACATATATCACCGGTGCACAGTATTGAGAAATTGAATTTCGAAAAATCTGAAAACCCTTTTTGCGATAATTTCTGTAATCATCATCCTGAAGCAAAAATTATTTGTATATCTCGATGGGTTCGATAGATATAGAGGATTTATATAAAACACATTCAAGGTCTTTTCACCACCTAAGAGAGTAAATTTCGAAAATCCCTTTAATCACGTTTTAGAATACTTTATTGGTATCTTGTGAACGTAAAACACACAACATTAGCCCGCTGGGTTCAAGATATATCGACGATTAATTGAAAATGCTTTTCACCACTTTTCACCCCTTTTCACGTCCTTAGGTGGCGAATTTCGAAAATTCATGAAATTACTTTTTACGTATTTCAGTAAGCATCAATCCTAAACAAAAATCTCGTCGCTATATAAAAAGCTATGGGATCGATATATATCGAATGTGAGTCGAAAACTCATATTACCTCCATTTTAAACCAGTTTATGGCAGAATTCGGAAAATATATTTTAAATGGTTCTTGGGATATTTATAAAAGCACCAATTTAAAGCAAAGAGCACTTCAATATCTCGATTGATTCGATAGATATGGAAGGATAATCGAAAACACATTTCACGTATTTTCACCCCTTTAAATAAAGAATTTCGAAACGTCTTTGAGTCCTGTCTAAGACATTTGTAAAAGTAACCAATTAAAGTTAAAATCACGACGATAGCCAATTGTATTTCAAAGATATAGACGATTAATAAAAAACACATTTTGCCCCTTTTTACTGCCTGGAGGTCGAATTTAAAAAAAAAACCTAAAACTACTTTTTGGGTATTTACGTAAGCATTGTTTTGAAGTAAATGTCAACTCTCTATCCTGAAGGATTCGATAGACATTGATAGTTAATTGGAAACACATTTAAGGTCTTTTCAGCCCCTTAAATGTCGAAAAATCCTTAAATTGGCTAATATGCATTTTTACGAGTGTCATATTAAAGTAAAAATCACTATGATAGGCCACCGGGTTCGAGCTCTATCAACGTTTCTTCGGAAATACATTCCACCCCTTTTCACCCCCTTAGAGGTCGAATTTCGAAAAATACCTTCTTAGTGCTCGCCTACGACCTGAGGGGAACCCCCACAAAAAATTTAACGATTCTAGGTTCAGTGGTTTGGGCTGCAGTTTGATATGTCAGTCAGTCAGCTTTCATTTTTATATATATAGAGATAATATTATGTCCATAAGGTTTAAGGTTTTGTTTAAATGATTTCAGAATATGAAAAGACTCAACGTTTATAAACATGTATTTCTGTCACTTGACCTTATAAATATTTACAAGCGACTTCAGGTAACAATGGGAATTAAAATTTTTTTTGTAGTTTTCAACATACCTACTAATAAATAAAGAAATACCACCGGATTACCTAGATGTTCTTCATCTTATATGATAAAGAAGTTTCTTAACTATTCATTGTGTGGTGTACATACTTTTATTACGAAGGTTACAATAAAATTCTAAGTAAATGAAGGAAAACTAAAGTGTCCTATTCCAAATAAATTGCTTCATGCAGCTGTATGATAGGGATGGAACCATATGAGGCGTAATGGAAGTAACTTCCACTACCTATTCCTCTCCACAAAGTCCCAAACAACCTAAATATAACTTATATATTGTTCCATTATTCCAAGTTACCAGATGCTGAACGTTAACATATCTTAAACGGATACTGGATAGTTGTTTTTCTAATGTTGTGAACCCTACCAACAGTTTTCATAGCTACCAGCCCACTACCTATGATTTTTATTTTTCTTATAAAAGTTTAAAAATTGCACCAAATTACAGCAATGTACAGCTCCTAATGATTTTATACACCTATTCATAGTAACCCCTTTAACAGAATTCATTATGATGTTTATCTATAATTTCATTTTAAAAGTTATGATAAAATTAAAATTAAGAAATCTTAAAACCATGAATGTAGGAGAACGAAATAGCTGAGTCTTAAAAGAAGGTACCAGCATAACTAATTCGTAACTAATTAACATACGTTTATCAGTGTGAGTGCCAATTAACCTACAAAGGATGAATAATTAAATTATTGGTCATGTACACCTGGAAATATAAAATAACGTATTTACTTTTGTCATGTTATCACCTAACACGGTGGACCTACAACATTTAGGACTAGTTAGATTAGAGTTTAGATGTTAAAGAGTCTAAAATTAGATTAGGTTCCAATTGGTCTAACAGTTGTCAAAATATGTGTATTAAAAATTATTAATTCATCACATGAAATATTTGAAATTGGGGGACGTCCAAGTACTACATGTGCATTGAGTTTGATGATGTTCATAAACATGGTTTGTTTAGATAGCTCATATGATCAAGACATCTGCGTATCTTTCACATGACAAAAAAAAAAAAAAAAAAAAAATTTTGAAAATATGAACACGGCATGAACAAAATATGTAAAATCCAAGTCAGCTAAGTGCTGTATGTGTACAGAGTTTGGTAGAATTCTGATACATGGTTCTTATCTTAGGTATTCAAATAATGTTCAGATTGCTGCAATTGAAAATACGTGTATGAACACAAAAATACATAAAAATCAAGTCTGCTTATTGTGCAACTTACAAGAACGAAAAACATGCAAATTTTAACTAATGCTATTATAAAATAACCTACTGAGCTAAGTATTTTTTTGTAAGAGGAAAATTATCTAAGCCCTAAGTATCGTGTACAAAACTAATAAAATTTCATACAAACATAACATTACGATTTTTCCGCACTTTAACGCCCATAAGAGATGAAGTATCAGATATTTGAAATGAGGAACCAGGATAGAAAAATTGGTAGTTAATTGTAAAACAGGGTAATTAACTTGAAACATTACAAAAATGTGTTTCAGTATGTAGCAGACATGAGTAAAAAATACACATGATAAATTATAAACAATGACCCGCCACATCAAATCTATGACAAGGGTGGTGTGGTGTGTCAGGAGAATCCAAAGATGTTGGCATTAGGACGAGTGGTCTTGAAATCAAAATTTTTACATCTTGAAATTTTGGATTTTTTAAACTTCGAGAATTTTCTGAATTTTGGACCTCAAGGATTTTTTTATTTAAGATGCCAAAGGTCAAGATCACGCCCAAGGTGGCTGCTGAAAGCTGTCGAGCGCCCCAAGGGCACAGACGACTAAGATATACAGACTGTCTAGGTCTAGGCCACAGACGACCGAGATCCCAAGGATGCCAACATTATTGTTCTTATTATTAGTAACTCGTTTTTTTACGTGTTAAGTATTTCTGTTCATTCATTTGCAGACTTAAAGTTTATTGTCTACAAAATTAGTTAAGTAGTTAAACCATTGCTTACGACGATATTAAAGATCAGATTGCATTTTAGGCTACTCAGCTTAATTATCGATTCGATTTTTACATAAATGTTTGAATATCGATCACGTGTAAATGTTTCATTTTTTTAACTGACTTGTAATATTATCTTCAAATAAAATTACTCTTAATTAAGTACCCGAAAATTAAAATAAATTTAATGAATAAGTGTGATCTTTCTCTCGTAACTTGCGAAAAATTTGGTCGCGACATTTAAAAGTGTAAAATATGTAGAAGTGCTTCTGAAACGGCATACAGTTCGTAACCTCGATACTTCAGATTTTATTATTTGTCTTCATATATATATATGTGTGTGTGTGTGTGTGTGTGTGTGTGTGTGTGTGTGTGTGTGTGTGTGTGTGTATAGTTAGGTTGTCTAGAAACACGTGCGTAATAAGAACACCACGCGAATCCTGGGATAAATTGGTAACGAGAATGATTGTGGCAAAATGTTGTACGATGACATTTTCTATGCACAATGTGGCAATATAGCAATGTAGTTAGTCCCCTCTTGCGCTGCATTGATATCTTACTTAACTTACTACTACTGTTCTGGCCTGCTTATTATGGGTGCAGGTTAAAATCCAAAGCAGCCTAACCATGATTGTTTGCTCGAGGTAACATACACAAAATAATACCTGGGGGTGGAGCGCAAGAGGGGACTATCTCCGTGCAGTGTTGCCGCATTGTGCACTTAAAATGTCATTGTACAAAATTTTACCACTACCATTTTCGTCTCCAATTTAACCCAGGATTAGCTTAGAGAGCTTACTATGCAGTTGTTTCTCAACACTCTTATATATAAGTGGATATTGGTATATGTGCATGTATAGGTCACGCGAGCTAGAAAAGGTCCTGGCGACGTGCAGAGGAGAAGTTTCCTCCTCCTTTTACCCCTAACCAGCGAGGGTGTGCGCATCTGCTGATTGGTTGTAGCTAATAATGGCACACTCAGGGCTCCTAATTTCCGCTCTTACTGGCTGGGAGGGGAAATGTGGGGCGGGTAGCTGCGCAGTAGATACCATTTTACATCTGCTGCACCACTCTCTCAAAGATCGATTAACTCCGACACGGTTTGACCAATCACCATGAAACTTGGAACATATATGTATTTTTTCATGGAGAAGGTGTTTATGCTATCTGTTTTACTCTAACTATCCAATTCGCCACTATATGGCTCTGCAGCTCATCAACTTCTATACTTAGCTTCCTCTTATGGCATATAAGGCATATAGGGGGTATTGATTTCGCAATGTTCACGTATTGTTAATGAAAGAAAAATGTTTGTAAGTAAACCAACAACGTGTGAAAATATTTCAAATCTTAACACAAGGTACAATCCATATTGCATGAGGCAGAGCAAGAACTAATACGGAAAAACATTATAAGGTACACAAATGTATTTCAGAGCCCTGACACAAGAAAAACATTTAGTTAATAGCTCGCGAGGAAATATTTTTTAAAAATATCCTTGATAGAAAAGTGATTTACGTACGGTACTGGAAAAAAACATGTTAAAGTAAAAATAAACACAAATATGTTTTATATATATCCACCATTATTCTACATTAAAAGCTTAAACTAAATAATACACCTACAAATATATTTTTAAAAAGGATGAAAATTTTGAAAGTACTACATACAATTCAAGATATTCACGGAAAGTTAAAAATATGATTTTAGGATTTTTTGAAATTTGGTTCCTAAAATATTGAAAAGACGTGAAATGTGTTTAATGTACGTATATTTAACCAGCGTGTATTGCTTCAAGAAAACGTAAATACCTGAAAATTAATTTCTGAATTATTGTCCAAATTGACCGAACGGACGAATTTTAATAAAATTGCGGAATTAAGGGGGATTTACAACGATCCGTCGCGTCCACCCGTCATCCGTCCGTCCGCCAGTTTTTTGGCCTGTTCCGTCACTTCCGTCCGTCAGAAATGCTAGCGATTTACAAAAACCCGTCATCCGTCCGTCGTTAATCCTTTAATTTGCAATGCTACCAATGTACGAACAGAAAACTTCTGTGGGATATAAAATAAATCCTTCGATATATTATTCGTTTTTACAGATTTTTACTCAATCTATAATTGCTTATAATTGCAAACACGGTTTTTCGCCACAAAGAAATTTAACGAGTGTAAGTAGCTATTTACTAATTAAATTACTTATGGTGTAATGTGAGTAAGCATTATGTGAAAAAAATTTCTGTTAGTGTTTTAATTTTTTCCGGATGCCAAAACTAACACTATCGTATTATAAAATAGAATATATAGCGTCATATAATAAATATGAAAAAAATTCACTGCCTTCTTATTAAAATAAACCGTTAAAACGATCGTAGCCATCTTTAGAAGGCTGTAGTTTCACCCGTCCGTCCGTCAAAAGTTAAAGCTTGGCAAGCTTTCGACGGACGAACGGATAGAATTATTCCAGACACCTGATTGGCTAAAAGTCACGTGATCGACGGACGGATGACGGACGGACGCGACGGATCGTTGTAAATCCTGCTTGGTAAATTTCTTTTCTGGTAACCCTCGATTTTAGGATATATCTTAAATATGGAGGTGGTGTTTGTTTTACGGTGATGTGTACGTAAATATATTAGCCAGAAATGTTATACAAGTTTTGCTAATATACACAATAAATAAACTAATTGCCACGGGCATGGTTTGTAGATCATTCAAGCAGACAATACGAAAAAACCAGAGATTAGAGAAACATAATTTTTTCTCATTTCAGCGAAAAATAAGTATTACCACCGAGAAATAATTTACACCGTCAACGTAACGTGGTACAATATTTTTGTTCATTGTCTGTATTACTGCCGTGGTCTGTATAATATAAGAGAATTGTTTGTTCTGTGATATTTACTGTGTTTTTAATAATACTGTACTGATTACCGGAGATTATGTAAACCTAAAAGATGCTGCCGTGACTGAAATTACCTCGCATGATACACCTAGCCGCGGGTGGAGAGTTTAGGCTAAATAGAAATAAAAGGCAACGTATTACTGGTTGCCTACCATCAGGAGAAAACTATACATATATTGTATTTTCTGTAGTTCCTTTAAAGTTTGTAGTAACGTAAAACTGATTTCGGGCAACTTCGGCAAAAATAGAGATAATACAGTTCGCTGTTTTTAATGTAGAGTTGTGACCACGGTCTATGAAGGTAGAGGTCTTGACACTGAGGAATAAAATGTGACTCCCTTCTTGTCGCCGAGCGCTAGTAGTAATTTGGTGGAAGATTTGTCTTGTTTTTGTATTTGGCTTAGCTTAAAATGTGAAGTTGTTACCGGAATTGCGAGTATTACATTGAAGAAAAAAATGGGAACGTAAATTTGTATTGGAACACATTTTTTTACAACATTAAAATTTAGTTTTTCAATCTTTTACATGTAGATGCACATTGCATCGATTTTAAAATTTTGTAGGGCACGAAATGATAGTTTTTGTGCGAATGTGTTCACTAAAATAATAATACACAACATATTTCTTCAGACTACTTTTATAAACAGTTCCACACATGTTAATGTTTTTATGGACACGGAATATGTATATACTATATCAGCTTACCTCATTAACATTATTTGATGTAAATAATTGCAAAAATGTTAAAACGCGAGATGTAAACAAGACAAATCTTCCACCAAATTACTACTAGCGCTCGGCGACATGAAGGGGTCACTTTCTCTTGCTGGAGAGCATACGCAGTGTCAAGACCTCTACCTCTTAGACCGTGGTTGTGACTCTGATTTTGTTCGTTTCTATTTTATTGATAGCTGATAGTTTAAATTTCCGTGATAGTCGATTGCACCTTCTTTGTCTATGGTCGATTGTATGTCAATTAATTTTGAACAATCTATGGATAGCTTGCTGGTAAATAGCGAAAACCGCTTGTTTTTAAATAATTAGGCTATCATGTATGCTATTCACTGATTTAACACCTGACGCGCGATTTTTTAAATAACAGATCGTAGAAACATAAATAAACAACATTAACCTTACTTTTTTGTTAAAGAGGAACAAAATTATTTAGCATGTTTTTGGTTGGAGATGTATAATTCCGACAAGTTCTATTCTGAGAGACAGGTAAGTACCAGTAGGGATTTGTGATATGCTGGTACAGAAAATTTAATTTTCCTCCAAAATTATCTGCAAATTAACCACTGTCCAGTGTCCACCATATGTATTGTGTAAAGACTACGCTACAAATGAGTTAGCACAGGCACACGCACAGGCACACATCAAACGTACATATATACCTCGTAAGCTACATTTATCGCCGCACATGCACGGAAGTTCAGGTTGTCTCCACAAAGTGTGCCGGAAACACGGTCGTAGAAGAACAGGTCTGGACACTCGCCTGGATATTTGACCCCCTTGTTGTTTGGCTGTAGTTCACCAAGTTACCGAGAATATTGTGTTTTATTGGCGCTGCTGTTAGGGCGGTCGGACTAAACTCCGCCCACTTCCCTCCCACTAAGATAAACAATTTATCAAACCGTATTTTTTATCAATTTACGAAATACTTTCTTCGCTCACAATTTTAAGAAAAGGCTCCAGCAATCTTTATTTACTTTATAAATTTAACAATGGAAAACAGTGAGCGGAGTTAGAGTCCGACCGCCCGGAAAACAGCGCCAAAAAGTACGACATTCTCGGTAACTTGACGAACTACAGCCAAACAACAAGGGGTCAAGGAAAATACATTGTTAGATAGGCGAGTGTCCAGACCTGTTCTTCTACGGCCGTGGCCGGAAATGATGGCTAGTATATTATTAGTTTGTGTGTTGGCAACGCTAGTAAATATAATTGGATACTATACCGGGTACAACTATAGTCAAGTTCATTCCAAATTAATCGATAACCAAGCTCCAAACGAACTCGGCAGTATCCTCATTCTGATTGGCTGCGCACTGCGCACAAGCACAGAAAATTTTACATTTTACCATACTTTCTGTGCGCCAATCCTGTGCTGTTTTTCTGTGAGCGCATTGTAGCGTGTGGCATTTGAAAACAGTGTTTTGGAATTCCTGTGCTCGTGCTATATTCTGTGCTAAATTAATTGTAACGT
>PNEQ01091813.1:47624-60615 GCA_003012365.1 Medauroidea extradentata
TTTGAAATTTTTTATTTAACATAAACATTTTTTGTAACGGGTTTTAAATGCTACAGGCCATAGACAGTAACGCGTAGTTTTGATATGATTTTTTTCATTTCTTTATGTTAACTGGTTTTCAAGTTTTGTATGAAGTAAAAATACGCAAATTTTGACTTTGAAGTGCCACTACGGGAAAACTAGATGAGCTAATTTTTTTTCCGTTTGAGGTATATGTACTCTCAAGTAATGTGTACAAAACTAACACTATTTCATACAAATATAAAATTATGTTTTTTCCCCACTTGAACAACCTTAAGGGCGCGTTCTACCGCAATTTTCATCACCAATTTTTTTTATTTGTACCAGATATTTTTTGTTTCTTATTTTAGACCCAAAATGTGATTAAATTTGGCTTTTATGAAAAATTTTTTATCTCTCATAGTTTTCGCGTAATGGCTTGTTAAAGTCATATTTTGCATGTTTGCATTTTAACGACTACACTAAAACCAACTGATATACCAAACTAAAAAAAAATACAGTGGATAAAGACACTGCAGGCTACGTCATGCTCATAAAAAATAAAGAATAAAAATTATCTGAATTTAAAAAATTGCTGAAACTAAAAATTTAAATTTAAAAAATGACGCGTTATTGTAAATCGATAGTATTTCTAACGGACGGAACGACCAAAAAAGCGACGGATTGTCGTAAATCCACCTTTAAGTTCTTCTCTTCTGGTACAGTTCTGACATAAATAGAACGAATTTAAGGGCTCCGCCTACCACGCGCTTGAAATGTTTTGCTGTGTGTTTGGAAATACGGTTTTTTTTTTTCATGAAACTATTCCACATGTGTCCTTTGTATCAATGTACGAAAAAAAAATACACTTCGGACCAGGGCGGGATGTCATTGTTAACACACCATGCTTATTAAAAACACAGTTTCTTAGTTCTCCAGCATACCTAAAAACGACCTTGTAAACCTGCCGTACTTAAATGTGTACTCACAGGATGTATGCAAAACTCAGATATAAACATGCACTGAACTTTGCTGCAGATTTGCAACCAATAAAACTACACATGTTCACCGCTTAGAGTCCCACAGTAAAAGCGGATCAGCGGGCATCTTGCACGCTAGTTCAGCGTTTGGCTCGTTGAGGTGATGTCGCATTTGTTGCACGCTTTAAGGCCGCCCTCATAGCTTCGTCACTCCTGTGTCTCTAGCACGCAGGTAGGTGGCATACTTACGGTACCTTAATTGGGACTTGTCTGTATAAAACATTCTTAAAAGAAAGAAAGTTACTTGAGAGGACGCAGATTCTGCGCGACTGAGGCCTGTAAGTGGAAGTGCTAAAGTCGGCCTCGCACGATGCAGTTTCCATGGCCATTTTCCGTTACCATTTCTGCTTCCATGTGAGTCACATTCCAGCACCCTCCTAAGGTTTCTATCTCCGGGTATAACAGATTCCGTACCAAAAATCTTGCCCAGAAACATAATAAAGCATGACCTATATTTCTGTTAGCATTTATGCTTACTACTCGTAAGACCCTCTGGACAATCGCAGCTACTTTGAGTTGGCCACATCGCCATATATTTTCGAAACTGATTCTCTTCAAAATGGCGTCAACATGACAAAATAACGTGCATAAACTCATCTTTAATCATTTCTAAACGTTGTTAGAATACCATAACTACATAATTTTATTTAGTTTCTGCAGCCAAGGTCTAGTCGGTAAATTCCTTTTATGGTTCTCATTATGTTCCAATAAAACCCTCTCCATTTTCATTTAAATAGAGGTTAAGTTTTCTGTTACCATTCCGTTTTCTCGGGAATCTTCCGTTTCCCCCGCCCGTTCATTCCGGCGCCGCTCCATGCTCACCTCATGCCACCCTTCACCAGCGCTGTGAACTTGATGTTAATCGCTGACCAAAATCTCTCACTCACTCCTAAGTAGACGTTACCCAACCTGTCCTGAGCAGTTTCATCGGCCGTATTTCTGCACACCGCCTTGCAGTCTGGGGCAGGCTACCAACTTAAGCTATTATCAAAAAATCAGTAAGTTTTATTATTTATGGTTCACCCTTTACTGGTTGACACAACACTCAAATACACTAGAAAACTGAATTGTTTTGTTGAATCTTACGCCATTGTTAGCGAATGTGGTTGAGGCACACAAATCCCACAGTTACATAAAAAGACTAAGCACGTGAAAATGAAAGACGGAAAAAAAGAAGAAGAAACAATCCGAGGAAGCGAGAAATAGCTGTATTCAACATACAAGTAATACCGACATAGGAATACAGTTCGTATATATTGGAACAAGTACCTATTTATAAATAGGAATACAGTCTGTATATAACGGACAAGAATCCCGAAATAGGAATACAGCGAGTGTATCATGGACGAGTAATTCCGAAATAGGAATACAGCCAGTATGTAATGGAACAAGTACCAATTTATAAATAGGAATACAAGCGGTATATAATGAACAACAATCCAGAAATTGGAATAGATCCGGTATATAAAAAAACGAGTACCAATTCCGAAATATGAATACAGTCTGTATATAATGGCCAAGTAATTTCGAAATAGAAATAGAGACGGTATATAATGAAACAAGTACCTAATTCCGAAATAGAAGTACAGTCTGTGTATAATGGAATAAGTAACAGTTCCGAAATATAATTATAGTCGGTATATGTAACTATGTGTTTTCTGTGGTTCAGCGACGTTCGCTACAAGGAGCGTATATATCCAACAAACCACTTCAGTTTTTAATGCACTTGTATTGCAAAAAACATTCAAAGATCACACTCAGATACTTAATGTGAAATAAGTTCACTTTGAAAATTCACGGGAACGTTAATATCGAAACTCGCCCAAGGATCCGCCTGCTTTACGGCTACACCGCTACTTTCATTTGTTGTGATCTGAGGAAGCCCGGGCGTAAATGTCTCTCCCAACATTGCCTGCCAGCGACTCGCCTGAACGGGAACCCGTATTTTTATGTCTGGATAAAAGGCTGACGATTGACAAACGACTACTGTAAAATACCTGTGCAAAAAACGTAACAACTTTAAATGACTCCAAAAATGCTTCAAAGTAATGATCCTAGTCAGAGTGAAGTTCAAGAAGTACTCAAGCTCCAATAAATCATCAACCCCAGTGCTAGCCTCTTGATTAAGGTATTGATATGACTTCAGGCTACTTTGTGAAGTAGTCTTGGACCACCAGTAGGTACCAATTCTTCCTGTCACTGAAAAGTGACCCAAAATGTCTTCTGCCATCCTCTGAAATAAAGTCCCAACAATGCATTTCTGAAGATGACCCCGTCCCCTAGTTCTTTGTCCCTTCCTTACAGCACAGGAATCACATGTTCTGCACCACCTCTCAACAACATTCCTGCAATGTAACCAATAAAATCGACATCTAACTTTGTTGAGAGTATTATTGATTTCAAAATGCCCTCCAGCAGTTGAACTATGAAGTTCCTTCAGCACCTTCGGAACTATAATGTCTGGGAGTACCAGTTGTAGAAGTGTTTGTTTGCCGTCTGCACATTTCCAGTACTATTACAGCATGCCATTTCTCAGCGTTAGAGAATCCCATTGTGTCAGTGCATGCTTTGGTTGTAGCACTTTGAATATATAGCTCAGCCTACTCAAGACGTTGGTCCCTTTACGTCCATACTAGTATTGGCCTTATGAGCAGGGTCATTTCTCTGATATTCGCCAATTGTTTCATCACTAGTGAGAAGGTTCATCGCCAGTCGTGAACTACTGAATGCTGGTTCTTCGAGAAGTTGGTGTCTTCCCAGTTCTCTCCTCTTGGCACTTAAAATAGGAGCACATTGGCTCACATGGCCTCCCGGACAGTGCAACACAGCATTGTTGTATAAGCTTCCAGGTCTGTGCTGTATTTCAAAATCATACTCTTGGAGGATCGGTATCCATCAAGCTATTTGTCCATCAGGGTTTTTGACTGTCAGTAACCAGCCTAATAAGGAATGATATATCCCTAAAATGTAATACCTTCCACAAAAGTAATCGTGAAACCATTACCAAACACTCCCTCTTAATTACACTATAATTTCCTTGTTGCTTTTGTAACACTCTACTGAAAATAGAGGCATTCCTCTCCCATCATGTATCTGTGACAACACAGCAACAATCCATATATAGCTTGCATCTGTGTCTAGAGTGAACTCGCCTTCACTGATAGAGTAGCCTAGGAACAAAGGAGAAATAATTTCCTTTGAGTTTGTGAACGAGGATTCACATTCGGGGTCTAGTGCAATTTTCTTTTGACTCAATCAACTAAGCACACAGCCCCAGGCAACTTCTTACTTGAATCCGATCGGTTGGCTCTGGACATTCTCTGGTTGCCTTCGTCTTCTCTGGATCTGTTTCTGTCCCTTCAGCCGACACTGCGTGTCCCAGGAAATCCACTTTTCTTTGAAAGAGTTGACCACTGAATCAAGATGTGGCGAGTGCTCTTCGAATGACTTCCTTGTGGCCACAGTATAAAAAAATAGACGTGTCTCTTTTCATTAGTCATTCAAATATTGCTAGAGCACTGCATAGACAAAAGGAATTGTCTTGAATTTCTAAGTCCCTTCTAATTTTACAAATCTACTACTGTAACAAGCATGCGGAATTTTCAAAATTATGAAAGTATAGTTTGAAGTGTGAGTTCTTTCCATAGATAAACTTGATATGAAATCTGTTTCGAGTAAAAAAAAATATGTATAACATGCTATTACACCTTCCATGCACCAGGTACTTGTTGGACTTGACACATAAATGTGCTGTATCATGGTAGAAAAAGTGTTTTTTTTTCATGTGTAACTAAAAATTTTTCCATTGTGTTTATCTAAGAAAAAAAATATCTTCTTATTAAAAACATGGTTACCAGCTCCTCAGAACCAATGCTTTTTTTTTTTTTTTTTTTTTACATTTCTGTAGCTGGGAAAATACCAGCCGTAATTCTGAAACAAAATGATAGAGATCTGCATTGCACTTGAACACATACTTTTCACAAATAAAAAATAGGGCCACCACTTAGAGTCCCGTTGAAATACACTTTCTACGAAAACACTGGATGCCAGTTTACAACTTTACACTCATAGGTGAAGTGGTGCTTAATGCATGGGTTAGGTTGACTTACCACCCTTCCCGTTCCCTTGCCTCAAACAAAAAAACAACTAAGGATCAATTATCTCTTAATGTGCAGAGCGGACGACTTGGGTTGCGGCGATGGGCAGCTCAAAGGGAGACGAGGCGGCAATGTCTAGGCAGGAGCCTCCCCCATCGCCGCAGGAGCACAACGACGAAGATCGCCAAGACTCGCTGGACATGATAGAACTGCTGCATCGCATGGAGGTCTACCATGTGTCTGACTACATGCCTGAGATGTGAGTCGCATGCTCTCTCTGGCCATTCATATGACTGTGACTTCCCATCCATGGTCATTCTCGGATAGGCTACTGCCAATCTCCGGGAGCGATCTCCCATTTATGGTATTCCCGAAAAAGTCACTGCCGATAATCAGATATAATATACCATTAATGGCCATTCACAGAGAGGCCACTGCCAATGTCCATGTGTGATCTCCCATCCATGGCATCCCGGAGAGGTCACTGCCGATTACGGGAAATGATCTCCCACTTATAGCCATTCCGGAAAGGTCACTGCCGATCTGCGGGTGTTATCTTCCATTCCTGACAATTCCTTGAGAAGTCACTGCCGATCTTCGGGTGTGATTTCCCATTCATGGCATTCCTGGAAAAGTCACTGCCAATCATTGGATAAGATCTCCTATTCATGGCCATTCTCTGAGAGGTCACTGCTGATTCCCAGGTGAGACCTCTCATTCATGGTCATTATCGACCGATCCACGGTTGTGATCTTCCGTTCATGGCCATTCCTGCCGATTCTCAGGCGTGATGTCATTCCAAGGGTGTGATCTCCAATTCATGGCCATTCCTGCAGGGGTCACTGCCGATATGTTTTTGTTTGGCACATTTACGTACGTTAATTTACCTCACTATAATTATGGAGCAAAAAAACTGGACCCTTGTATTGTCAGAACACCAAAAAAAAAAAAAAAAAAAAAAAAAAACTCCTATTTCTAAATATATATATATTTGGCAAGTTAACACATTCAATGCATTCAAGCAATTTGTGCAAGTACTACTGAGTACACGGTATGTTCATGGCGCTTCTATAAAAGAAGGTGCACGTCATATTGTCAACCTATAGGGTTCACCTTCTTATTCAAGAAAGATAACTCCGTATGTAATAGACTTAAATTCGGGCACTAACCTATTACTGGGGGTTGCTTAAAGCAGCAATCAAAGCTTCCCCTCCCTATTTACTGGTATAGTCACCTTGTTGGCGTTTTCGAACTGGTATAATTTGGAAATAATCGCAAGCATTATATATACATATGTATGTGTGTATGTGTGTAGTGGTGATTTGATACAATGCTAGACAGTTCAATTTAAGGGGTTAGCACTTTCGAAGCATTTCTTTTATTCTCATTTTGAGATAATTTGCATTGTTCTGTCACTTTAAGATACAGGATGTTGAAAAAATTGCACCTCAATATTATGAAGGAATAATTCACGCATTTAGAGGAATAAAAAAAATTGTTTGGCTCCGTTATTGTAGGCCTACTATAGGTATCATTACTCACAGTCATGGGCCTCTCCGGTAAGTAAATTTAAGGGGGGGGGGCATGGGATGTAAATATTTTTGGCGAATAGAAGTAAAAATATCCTAATAAGAATGTTTAATAAATAAATTTGTCTTTTAAACTGGGTCAGCACTGAAATCATTATCCTTTACGTGTATTAGTATTCAAGTTAAAAATATATAAATAACACACAACAATACCTTCACTTGAACAATTTTTAGATGTTATATGATTGTATAACTCAAAATCTCAATATGCTCCGGGTCCCCTCCACAAGGAATATTTGAAGGGGACATGTCCCCCCCCCCCCCCCCCCCCGCCTCCAGAGAGGCCTATTCTTACAGTATATGGCTCGCGGGTTGTACCATATTACTGTGGAATGCTTCATCGAACAATGCCTTCCGTCCAACTAAACACGTCTTGTCTGGTATGAAACTGTCAGTAATAGCTTTCGTAGAGGTTGGATAGGCCACGCCCTCTGCAAGGTGGTCCCCTGCGATTCAACTCGTGGGATGTTCCGTTGCATGGTGAGATGGTTTCTACTACCTTCCGCCGTGATTGGAAGGAGCGTAGCATTCAACTGCTTCCGTCTAAACCACGGTCTGAGAGGAAGAGGTCTTGGCACTGCCTATGCTCTTCAGCAAGAGAAAGTGACCCCCTTTTTGTCGCCGAGCGCTAGTAGTCATTTGGTGGAAGATTTGTTGTGTTTACATCTGGCGACGTTACATTTTTGTAATTATTAATATAAAATTATGTTAATATGGTAAGCTGATATAGTAGTTATATGTTTCTTGTACATAAATGCATTGGCATGTGTGGAACTGTTTATATATGTCATCTGAAAAAATATATTATGTACTACTGTTTTAGTAAACATATTTGACCTAAATCTATTATTTCCTGCCCTACAAATTTTTAGAATCGTTGCAATGTGTGTCTACATGTAAAATATTGAAAAACTAAGATTTATGGTTGAAAATAAAAGTGTTCCAATACAAAATTACGTTTCAATTTTTTTATTCTATATAATACATGCGATTCCGATAACAACTTCACATTTTAAGCTAAGCCAAATACAAAACAAGACAAATCTTCCACTAAATTACTGCTAGCGCTCGGCGACATTAAGGGAGTCACATTTTATTCCTCAGTGTCAAGACTTCTACCTTCTTAGACCGTGGTCTAAATGCATTATGCTGAAATGGAATTAGTGGTATGGTGAGCCCTGCCACAAACATCCTGGGACACACACGGTGGTGGCGCAGCTGTGTGCAATAAGCTCTGACTTCTCTACCCCTGTTACAATTGTGCGGGGAGGGGTGAGCAGAGAACTGAGTGGGACCACAGATCCCGAAATCATGTTGGTAATAGCAGCGATGACATTCAACATTAGCACGATGTTCATAAATTCTGTTCGTTTAGATGTGATATCGTTCCCCCAAAATATTGACGTGTTATCTTGCAACATCCTCTGTAGGGGTATGTAAAGATAAGATGTCGAGCGAAAGACGGGAATAATCGTCGATAAAATTTAAACTACTAATCGTAATGCGATGAGATTTTTTTACGAGTAGATTTTCCACTAGCGGACGTTAATTTATGCAGCGTTGGGAGGTAGTATGCATTGCTTTCAAGTTAAAAAATTAAAAATGGTTAAAAATAATAAGGGATTGAGAAAACAAATTCAATAAAAATTTAAAATTTTAATTTCATAGATTTTAGTACGGTAATATCCAGGACCATATGATAACAGTATTAAAAAAAATTCCCCTTCTGAATTAAAAATAATTTTACTTTCCGAAATTATCTGCGCAATCGGTTTACGGATCATAAAATTATTTAAAAATTAAAATGTAAATATTTTTCAATTTAGATTATTAAAGAGTCCTAGATATTATAACACTAAAAATATATAAACCATTTTTCATATTTATGGGTTTTAAGGTTTCAGTCCCTTATTTTTCTAAATACCGTTTTTAATACAAGAGTACCCAGTTTAATGGGATTTAGGAAAACATTTTCTGAGATCTCTTTCTATCACAAAGATAAAAAATAGCCGCCGTTTTCAAAATATTACAAAAGAGGGTAAAGTCAGTAAAGTCAGCTTTATACGTAGTATGTTTACCAAGTTTGATGAAATTCCTTAAAATATTTCATCAGATTAGTCGTACCATGCTAAAAAAAATATATAAAAGGTCGCTATTTTGAAAATACGAACACAGGATGAATAAAATACACGATATTCAAGCCAGCTTTGTATGTAGTATATGTTTACCAAGTTTGGTGAAATTCTGAAAAATATTTCCTTTGTAATACTACGCAAAATATTTAAAATTGGCCGCCACTTTGAAAATATAAAGACAGGATGAAATAAATACACAAAAAGCAAGTCAGCTTCAGGTAATGTTAATTTTTCTCACTAGGGTCGAGATTCGTGGAGTAAGCCTGAGGCCCCTCTACATACCGGACCACGTGGTACCTACCTTCATCAGCTTAGTACACGACAATACTCAGCAGAACGTCGAGACTATTGGCTACCTCCTGGGCATAGACATGGTAGGTAAACATTATTGAATATTAGACCATTATATCTGATTCCCGAAAAATACCACACTGTTGTGTACATTGACATTGGCATAGAGCACGGTCGTAGAAGAACAGGTCTGGACACTCGCCTGGAAACTTGACCCCTTTGTTGTTTGGCTGCAGTTCACCAAGTTACCGACAATGCTTTAGGTCTTTGGCTCTGTAATCCGGGCGGTCGAGCTCAAACTCCGCCCACTTCCCCCCACTACGATAAACAATTTATCAAAACAATTTTTTTATAAATTTATGAAATACTACGTTTGCTTACAATCTTAAAGCATGGCTCCAGCAATTTTAATTTACTTTATAATGTTAACAATGGAAAAAAGTGGGCGAAGTTTGAGTCCGACCGCCCGGATTACAGAGCCAAAAAGTACAACATACTCGGTAACTTGATGAACTAGAGCCAAACAACAAGGGGGTCAAGCAAAATACATTGGTAGATAGGCGAGTGTCCAGACCTGTTCTTCTACGACCGTGACATAGAGGAACAGGTCTGGAACACTTGGAGTTGAAAACTGACCCTCGTATGACTGATTGGCGCTACTGGCACTCTGGGGTTGTTTTAACATTGCGTAAATGGGACTACAAGTAGCTAGCTCGTGTGGGAGTTGCTAAGAGATGTGGTAGTACGTTCCTATTATTGCAATGTTAAAACAACACATTATGCTAGTGGCGCTTTCAGTCGTAAAAGGGTCAACTCAGTAGCACTGGTACAGGTCATTCGGGATAAAGTGAGCACTAAAAATTTAACCTTTAAAAAATTTCACTAGCCGTTACTGTATATAACTCTACATAAACCATAGTTGTCTTACTGCTTGTATGGTTGGCAGCAAGATTACGCAATATAGTCCCGTGTGTTTTCCCATTCAAATCCAACAATACAGAAATAAAATCAACCGAAATCGACAAAATTGTATTTTTAATAATTAATAACCAGTTTTTAATAAACTGTATTGATTCATACTGATCGTACAATTTATCTTACGTGCGCAAGCATTAAGTGACGCGTCCAAAGAAGTTACTGTAGACACGTCCCGTCGTCAGCCGTTACGCGCGGAGAGATACGAATTGGCTGAAAATAGAAATTTAACAGGGCTTTTTTTTTAGTGCTCACTTTATCCCGAACCATCTATAGATAGGCTAGTGTCCAGACCTGTAATTCTAAGACCGTGGTCGTGGATTGTTAGAAACTAGCAGAACCCTGCCGACGTTGTTCTACCAGTGGAAGCTATATGTATTTCACCTTTATAAGTCTGAAAAAAAAAGTTTGGTCTTTACGCAATAATTTATTAGATGATAATGCGCTGCAGTGCCATCTAGTGGCGAGTTTGTGAGTTACAGTAAAAGGGACAACATTAAAACCTTCGCCATGCAAATAATTCATTATATGCGTCGAGTTTCATGGTAACTGGTTTATCTATAAAACTTTCAAATGTTTCCACAGCATTAAGGATTATTGTGTTGTTACAGCGAAAGAAATTTTTCGTACAAGATTTCCCTGTCAAATTACTTCGTTGTAAAAACAGAATTTATATTTGCGTCCGCAATTGTATAGTGGAGACAAAATTTTTTTGTGTTGAGCCTAAAAATAACTCACGTCGTACTGCTATATTAATGTAGTATTTTGTACTTACAACAAAATATGTTTTCCCATTAATTAGGGCAGTATTCTTTAGATAAAAATCTTTGTTTACAAAAATACTAGCTTATACCCACAACTTCGCTTGCATGGTTTTCAGTTTAGTGTGATATTAATGTTTAGTGCGCGTAATCGAGAAGTGTTTCAATGCCACTCAATGACAGAAGTTTCTTTGTTTTCAATCTACCTACTGAAGTGCGTTTGGATAACCAGTATAATTTGTTTAAACTCTCTGGTGCATACACGAATAAATCAAGTTTTCCGACATGTAAGATGCATGGGTATTCCAAATTTAGTTCACTCACCAACTCACCAAAGTTTCACTACAATTGAATAAATGGTTTAGAAACGTTTACGTTACAAATAAACGTTATTTAATTTTATAAATATAAATGTTTCAATACTATACATTAATGAGATTTTTAAATGTTTGTTGCAATGGGAGTTTACAATGAGAATTTATTGGTTTGTGGATGTACGCCATTGCTCATGTTTTTGCTGATCAAACCTGTGTCGAATGACAAATAACGAAAAACGAATATATATATATATATAT
This sequence comes from Medauroidea extradentata, assembly GCA_003012365.1. Taxonomy (NCBI): domain Eukaryota; kingdom Metazoa; phylum Arthropoda; class Insecta; order Phasmatodea; family Phasmatidae; genus Medauroidea; species Medauroidea extradentata. The sequence goes on from PNEQ01091813.1 coordinate 59,088, forward strand.
AAAAAAAAATATATATATATTCATATATAACACAAAAAATAGAATATAAGCAATCCCAAAGGATTTGTCAGTTTTATTATTTATTTTTTTTATAGACAACAAAGAATTCAGGAGATAGAATTCAGTCGAATATCGTGACAACGAAATCCCCGAAACGTTGCATTTTTTCGTTGGTTTTACTTGTGTTGGCTATTGTCTTGTGTTTGTTGTTCACTGTTCACTGTATTTGTCTTTTTCCATCTTTTTTCATATTGGGAACCTGGTTCTACATTTGTGTCTGTGTTCTGTGTCTGGGTGTTGTGACGATATTCGACTGAATTCTATCTCCAGAATTCTTTGTTGTCTAAAAACAAAGCTGATAAATCATTTGGGATTGCTTATATTATATTTGTGTGTGGGTGTTTATATATATATATATATATATATGTTCGTTTTTTGTTATTCGTCATTCAACACAGGTTTGATCAGCAAAAACATGAGCAATGGCGTACGTCCACAAACCAATAAATTCTCATTATACATTAAGCTTCAAAAGAAGGTTCAAAAACAAATTATGATATAAGATGTTCTGATTTCATGCTTTTTCACCAATTACAAAGTACAGCCTGTATGAGTCGTGCGACAGTACAGTCTAAGAAGTACATGTATATCTTAAGTAATTCTTAACAGTATGAATTTTTATTTATAATACATTTTTGAAGCCTACTTTTATAAACAATTTTTAAAAATAACTATGCAAGCTTTTGATAAAATCTCTAACACACTTAAAATTTCATATAAGTAATCATACTAATGCTGATAATAATATTAAAAGTAATAGATAACGGTAAACACTCTACACATTTTCTGAAACAAAAAAAAATTTAAACTTCTAAATTATGTAAACTGATATTAAGGTTTAGCAAAAGCCATTTTAGAAACATTTTGAAAAACTTTTTTTTTTTTTTTCACTATTTTTGGCTACCCTGTCCTTGCCTCCCTCTCCCATTCCCATTTTTTTAATGTTATTGTCAGAAACCTTTGTGGGCACACGTAACGGCTAGTCAAAGTGTCGTAGCAATCGGATAAATTGTATAGGAACCCATGCGTTACAAATTGACAGACATAGGTAAATATGTAACTATATATACAGTATACTCAGAAGCAATTAATAGCGCACTACATAGTGCTGTACATACGCACAAATGACATTTGTTTCATCAAGAAAGTAATTATCTATAACTCCCATAGTTAAAGACAGTGATTTTTGGTGAAAAGACTTCTGCAACAATTTATTTCAACGCCTTACGTGCACATCAGTTTCTCTGCTTCATGGTCAGTGATTGGTCGGGCCACGAACATTTCGCGAAAAGAATTTTGCCCCAGTTTGTTTCAGTGTCTTACCTACACATCTTCAGCTGTGCTTCATTGTTATTGGCAGCGTGTCTGTGTGAAGTGACGTCTCTCAATTGACTTGGCCAATCACAGTAAGGTTACTGCGTCACTACACGCATGTTATTTTCAGGTAGAACCTCAAGACATGTGACAG
>PNEQ01091813.1:60715-74052 GCA_003012365.1 Medauroidea extradentata
TGTCGTGGGGTTTTACACGCAAATCACAGACGTGTGGTGTTACAGTAACCTTATTGTGATTGGTACAGTCAAATGAGAAACGTCACAGTTCAAAGGCACGCTGCCAATATATGTGAAGCAGAACTGCAGACGTGCACATAAGGCACTGGAACAAAGTGGGGCAAAATTCTTTTCGCGAAAAGTTCATGTCTCTAGTGATAGTTAAGGGAGCGGTTCACCTCAGTTTTCAACGTATTTTTATTTTTATATTTGTACCAGATACTTCTTTTCTTATTTTAAACAAAATTTGTGACTAAATCTTCCTCTTAGGAAATTTGTGTATCTCTCATTGTTTTTGCGTAATAAGTCGTAAACGTCAAAATTTGCACTTTACGGTTACTAAAACCAACTGACATACTAAACCGAAAAAATTCGCAGTATATAACAATGTTGTAGGCTATGATTTGACGTATATAAAAACAATATATATATGTATTTAAAAAAAAATTGTTGAAATTATTAAAATTTAATTTCAAAATTCAGCATTTTTATTAAATACAAAAAATTATTATATTTTGTTTTTATATATGACAAATCATAGCCTACAACATTGTTATACACTATGAATTTTTTCGGTTTGATATGTTATTTGGTTTTAGTGGCGTGCATAAAACCGTAAAGTGCAAATTTTGACGTTTACGACTCATTACGCAAAAACTACGCGAGATACACAAATTTCCTAAGAGGAAGATTTAGTCACAATTTATGTTTAAAATAAGAAAATAAGTATCTGGTACAAATATAAAAATAAAAAAAGACGTTGAAAACTGAGGCTTACCGCGCCCTTAAGTCAACCAATCACTGACTATGAAGCTGAATTGTAGACGTGAATATAAGACGATGAAACAAACTGGGGAAAAATTTTTTTCCAGATAAGTCCATGGCCCTAGTTATTGGAAGTTTTAACTTTCGGCATCTCGGTGTCCTACCCGCATGTCACGGACGTGTGATGTCGTGGTAACATTGTTCTGGTTGGTGCAGTCAAATGAGCCAAGCCTCCGCCCTATTATACTCTGCCAATAACTGCGTACCAGAGTGTCAGGTGTGCACATAAGGCATTGAAACAAGTTGTTGCAATTTTCTTTTCACCAAAAATCACTTGCTCTAACATAGGGAACCCTCTACTGGCAGTGACAAATGCAGGGGACGGATATGCAACCCTGTGTGTTTCAAGAATTCTAGGATCGAGTCTTGCATGCCTGACAACATCACTGAGTAGCAGATACCATCACTTCCACGCCAGAAACTTTTGCATACGTGTGTCACTGCATGTTTCAGCGCTGCACCGTCTGTGAGGCAATTGGTGGTCGACTGTTTGAACATAAATGTCAAACCATATCTCTATCCCCTTGCCTGTATTTGTTCAGCAGGGATTTTTGGTTTTGTTATGTGTATGCTGCCAAGTTGGTATTATTGTTTTCTATAGAGGCATCAGTATTGGTCAACGAGCTATATAGTTAACATAGAGGGGCGGAAACGCTTCCAAAGTGAAGCCCAATTGAACGGCTGTTTTGACCCAAGAAAACATGGCGAACAGCAGTGTGGCCAACATTATGTTAAAAATCCGTCATTATGTTTGCATAAAATACGTTACTTTATAGCTCCACTATATTCCCGCTAAACACAGGAAAAAATTCCAATAATTATTGTAATATATTATACTGTAATAAAGTTTAAATTAGCATAATCGCTCTCGTCTCTCGACCGGAAATAAGAGTCCGCCATTTTATCTAGAGTAAAAATACTACGTTCAATTGGGCTTCACCTCATAGAACCTTGGAGATTGCAGTTTCCTCCCCTCTATGTTTATAATATAGCTCGTTGGTATTGGTACTATGAATGATATAGAAGATATGTAATAAAATTTTTGTTTTGATAAATAACTTGTCCCACAAAGCAATAACCTACAATTTACACCACACATTGTTCAAAGTAGCGAACACAGTACGAAAACAACAAACATAGTAGAATAACAGTGAGAAAGAAATTAACACGGCACCAGAATATTACAAGTCATGATCAGATAATATTTTCTTGCTCTTGCTTCCACGTGGTGGAAAAATTTGGTGAAGTGGAGAAACTAAGTAAATAAATGCAGAAAGAATCGGTGAAAATTCTGGAGCTATATTGGTATATTTAGGATCCTTATAAATAACAACAAAGTAGACAACAAAATTCAAACAAGTTACTAGTCGATAGACAGGATTGACAAGAACAACGGGGTGGTTTTAAATCCGTAGTGGCAGCCGTGTACAGTTGGTAGCGCCACAAGACACTGGGAATGAGGCTAAGAGAACCTTGCTATTAATAACGGAACTTTGGAGACGTTTATGATTCAGTGCTGGAAACGTAAATGTATCACTTCCCTGTGATGGATACTGAGTGGATCCAGCAGAATGCAACTACTGCCGACACTGCTAGGACATCAGGAGAGGTCGGTACAGTATGTTAAGAAAAAAATACCTGCCATCTTATTATTCTTTAAATTTCGCTGTAAGTTACATACAATGAGATTTGTTAAAATTTCTCATCTGAGACAGCACTAGTGTTAACCAAATTATCTCACCTTCACTATCTTTCTTAGTTTTAGACTAGTTATCTTTCGGAGACAGAAAGTAATTTTTTTTCTACGGATGGTCACAGGTATGGTATGAGCAATAGTAGTCGAGTAGTACCAACTTACAGAACGTTACAAATTATTCCCTTTCCCTTATCGAAGCAATAAACATTAAAATAAAAGTGTAGGCCAAATTAAATGCAGACGTTTCGAGTGCTAAATTTTACGAATTCGGCCGGTATTTTTGTAATCACAGCAGATTGAAAAGAAAGTTTGCCGGTATTTTGAGGGGCCCCCAACATCATGTTTTTAATAAGCGTGCTGTACTTTTAAAATTATAGAAACATAGTTTCAAGTGTTTATTATTTTCTAAGATAAACGATTAACGAATAATTTTAACGGTTTCATAAATGAAAGAATAAACTCATCACGCATCATCACCGTTCATGCACTGCTTACATTATCTTCTTAAGGGGATTCACCGTAATTTTTTTCTTTTTAATAATTTTGGTATGTGTAAGAGATTTGGTTTTGTTATGAGACGTATATGGAGACATATTTTCCTGTAATTTTTTTATCTTTCATAGTTGTTTATAACGGCATTTCAAAGTCCGAATTTGTATAAAATGGGTATATGCTACATACCCACAAAGAAGAGATAATTCATACTGAAGAACAGTATCACGGGTTACGTCAAGACCTGTATAAAAACAGCATTGAACATTATTTTGTATGTTGAAAAATTACTGAATTTAAATTTAAAAGTTGTGAGTTTTCCTAAATATTGCATTTTACATCTGGCTGTTTCTTAAGATTCTTCATATGTTAACGCTACAATTTAAGACCATGCTCTCGTGTTTCTTCTGTTTTAGCGATGGTTATTTTTAAAACTTTAACAAGATCAGATATCGAAAATCTGTCTGGTAGATTTGTTTAATATGATTTCCGCCATATTGGCTAATTGCTTCAAGATAGTAAATAGTAGGGGTTTAAACTAGTTATGTAACTAACGAAATTTTGGGGAGTTGAATTTTTTGTCCTGAAAAAAAAAAAAAAAATTAGCTATCCCGGGAAAACAAATTTAAACAAATCTGCCAAACAGATTTGTAATATATGGTCTTGTTCACTCTTGAAAAATAATCTTAAAACAATAGAAACGAGATTAGCATGGCCCTTAAGTGACATTCTGATGTTAAGATACCATTTCTTTCTTTTTGACTAGATAGTACTCAAGATAGACTAGATAGTAATCAAGTTAACAATTTAAGCGGGAATTCATTTCAGACTAGAAAATATTGGCTTCCAAATTCGCACCTAATTTATTTGGATATAGATTTTGGTGGGGTTTAACACTATTCTAGTTTTATCTATTGTGTCGAATATTTTAATAAATGCACTTGTTTATTTATTACAGTTTGGCTTACTGTTCCATAATGTAGTTGTAGAAGAGTACAATTTAGTGACAATTTTGCTATAAAAATGCAATTTGTGATAATTGTTGTACATTTATTACGCGCTATAGAGGAAAATCAGAATTAGATATGATATAGCTTCATAAATTTTGATATCTTATAGAGCTTCAGGGTACCACTTATCTTAATATGTAAAATGAAGTGTCCTGACTCACTCACTCACTCATCAACGCACAACCCAAACCGCTGGACCTAGAACCACGAAATTTTGAGGGTAGCTTCCCCTTGCCACGTAGGCACCCACTAATAATGGATTTTTCGAAATTCGATAATTATTGGGGTGAAAAGGGATAGAAAGTGTTTTCAAAGAATCCCTGATATCTCACTTACCGGGAAAGATATAATATTTTTAACTTCAAAATATTGCCAAAGAAATGCATATTTGTGAATTTTTCAATTTTGCGAAATTCGAACAATTAAGAGGGTGAAAAGCCGTAAAATGTGTGTTTGATTAATCCGTGATTTCTCCTAAACCATTTCAGATAGTGAGGTGATTTTTTTCTTGAAAATGATGCTTACGTAAATAAGAAAAAGTAATTTTTAGAATTTTTTAAAATTCGTCCTTGAATACTCTTTTTAAAGAACGTGTTTTTAATTAATCCCACTTATCTCCTAAACCAGTGTAAATATTGAAATGGTTTTTGCTTTAAAATAAATCTCATGTAAATATCAAAAAAAGCAATTTCAGGATTTTTCGAAATTTGTCCTTGAAAGCTGTTAAAAAAAATGTGATTTCAAATAATCATCTGTACCGCTTATACCCGTTGAGATATCGAGATCATTTTTTGATAAGAATGAAGCTTATGTAAACATCTACAAATAAAATTCAGGATTTTATGAAATTCGAAAGATGTGAAATGAAGTAATATGTTACAGTGTCCCGAAAACAGAGAATGGTCACGGATAAATAATTCAACAGTTGTTTCTTTTTGCCATTCTACTCATAAATAAATTATTTTTGGACTATAGCTTGTACGTACATACAAAAGAATTATCACGGCATGCCTTTAAGCATTCACTCAGGTATTGTATAAAGTTTATGGTGTGGGAGGGGTAAGGTTACGGGTTCGTATCCCGTGCAAGACTTTGCGATGGTAATTACTATGACATCATACGAGCATATTACGAGCGCTCTTTACGCCAAGCTAAGACAATTTATATGTTCACTGTTATTGAGTACGCTAGCTGTTAAATGACTTCATCACATATTTTATCCAGAATTACTGTTTACATTACATAATTTCACGCGGGCAAAGCCGTAGCCGGGCAGCTATATTAGTATAAATGTAGGAATTTTTCTGTGGTACTTCGCCAAAGAACAATACATTCTGAATATTGACTACAAAAATCGTTTGCATTGAAATAATAATATTAAAAATTTAATTCGTCTTTGTCTGTTGTTAACCAGTCAGCATTTTTAAAAACACAGATTTCACTTGAGAATCTTAGTTCGTATACTTGTATAGACATAAAGATGAATTAAAAACAAAGAGGCTCTGCAATTAAAGTACGCCCAGCGAAGTGGACTGGATTAAGCTGTTTGTATTTGTTGCATTATTTAAAAGCTAGCAACATACTTCTTTGCTTTCGAACATCATTTGGGGATGTTGTCTGTTTCATTACGTGCTACTAGCTTCGTGTGCTGATCGATATTTTTCTTTTTCAGCAATATGTTATTGATTTCATCGGCTCTGACGTTCTTTGGTGTCAGAATTGCACGTTCGCACAACCAGTCAATGGGCTTTTCACTAATTTAGGATATATCAGGATATACATTTTCTAAGATATCAGCAATTTTCATTACTACTCTTCCTAGGCTTGCAAGTATGGTAATCTGTCCATCAGATTCAGGCTATGACCCATTCCCAATTTTGAGTAGAAGATTAGAGAATTATTCAGCGCGGATAACATTTTTTATTTGATAAATATATACAGAGAATATAGTAACAACATCAATTAATATGTAATTAAATGTAAATTACTCCTTGCTATAGTACAAGCGGGCGAAGCCGCAACGAGACAGCTAGTTCAAAATAAATATCAAATTGAAGATGTTTGTGTGTGAACTGAGTGACATTAAATTTTAGGACTTGATCTGTTAGGACTGTAAGGTGCAACAACATGAATATTTCAAAGCCATTTTCAAGTTCACCAGTTCCTACAACATAAGACGTGCAGCGTCAATTAAAGGGAAATTTCAACACGTGAGTTCATAGCTGTGGCGATTCTTTCGAGCAGTACAGCCGTTAAGTAAACACTTGTCGACGTGTTGGGGTAGGGCACAGCATTATATATATATATATATATATATATATTTAATAAAGAGTTATCCCGTTTACTGAATAAATACATTAATAATATTATTGGTCACGATATGCGAAGGGCATTAGCGTAAGAATGTCATTAAGTTCTTCATAAAGCGAAACATCTTATTCATAATTATTGTGTAGAGACCTGAAAAATTAACTTTTTCTTTTAGGTGCAAGCTAGAATTCCACCAACTATAGGTTCGTACCACTTACACAGTTGGTCCTTGACTTATTTGACACCTCGTGTAAGTCACTGAGCCGATAATAAAAGTACAACTCAATGCAGGGCCGTACCACTGTTTCGGCGAGCAGCTAATGAACAGCTGATGTTTGCTCGAGGGAACATATATTTTTGTAGCCTAGCGTACAAGTCAGAGAATCCACGAAAGTATCCGGTGTCTATTAATGCGACGTGAAATGAACAAAAATACACACACCAAAAAAAAGCATTGCTTAACTTCGGTCCCAAGATCTGTTAAACACTGACACTGAATGGTTATATTACACCAAGATGTCAGTAAACCTATCCAAACATGTAAAATACTATACGTGAGAAGGGCGTACGACAGCCGATCAGTTGCAGTCATTCCACCGAGGTGATACAATAAGTTTTTTTATATGTGTATAAAAACTGAGCAGATGTTGCACTACAGACTAAAAGTACCCGATGGCGTTGGCGGGCATAATTTTACAAGTACCCCTTGTTCTTCAGCAGCTGCGCCACGTTGAGAAATATTAAATTATGTGGGGCCACGGTGGCTGAGTGATCATACCACTCTCCTTCTACCAAAGCGATCCAGGTTCTATCCCCGGTCGGGATTCGTGTCGCACGATGTCGCCAGCGGGCCTTCTCAGGGACCTCCCACTTCCCCCGTCCTCCATTGTAGGGCCTACATTCTGTCATCCTTCGAAGTACGTAAATTGCCTACGAGTTCCCAGTTAATAACATCTGCATTCGGGGTGCGGTACCCTGGCACTCAGACATCGTCATTAACATATATATACATATATACATATATATAATTAATTAATAGAAGCACGATTATTTCGCGTATTGACTCTAGGTCAGGTTGAACGTCAATAACGTATACTTCACTCCTCCTTCTGTGATTATACGAGAGCGGTTTTAACACACATTTGACGACTGCAAGCCAGTTATAAATAAGGAAACAAGTCGTGGGGATATCACGTGCTACACGTTTGTACTGTTAGAAGCCAATGGATATTCGGCTTCAGCCGGTACACGTATAGAACTGAGGAGTCTAGAATGTTGCCAGATGAGTACGCGAAATACTCGTGCCTCTAATAATTAAATGTATAATAAACATTTTTATGTAATATTCTTCTATAAAGATGAAAGTGTTTACAAAATGCAACTTGTTAACTCGAGCACAAAAACAGCGGAGCCTGCAATGAGTCCCAGAGATAAAATAACAAATGGCACAGCAACATTGTCGATGCGCAGAGGTTTCAATGTTTGCGCTGTCTCTGCTTGCGATCCAAAAATTTCAACAGCAAACTTGTCTTCAGACAGCCACTTACGGGGGAGTCCACCTGCAAACAACCGACTTAAATATTTGTCGATAACTTTTTCAAACGGAGATCTGTAGGGATACAAGTAACAGATACGTGCGACGTATGCACACTCCTGGACGACGTGCAGTAATGGAAAGCCGTCTTTAAAGTATTGCCTCAGTTTGACATACATATCAAGTATAAACTTGCCTGATATAAGTGACACGTTTCTGTATCTTACTATCATATCCAATACAGAGTAGCAGTCTGTTACCATGGTAGTCCTCGAGGCGATGCTAACAATGGCGTCATCCATTTCAGAAGTCTGCATTATGATTTCAAAGAGATCATCAGCTTCACCTGAATACTCGAAAACTGCAGGTATACCAAGTTTGTCGAGGTCGGCAATGGTGTCAATGTCAGGATAGAAGTGCGGTGTTGTCAGATAACTGGTCAGACCACTGCTGTATGCATTCATCATGACGAGACTCAAGAGAAGGCAACAGGAAACAAACCACCTATGAACTGATCCTGTTATGAAATGAAGTAGTACAGTCGCACCACTTGTGAATATTCGGATGGTCTCCATTAAGATTCTGAATTCTGGAGGCTTTCTTTGTATGGCAATGTTCCAAATGATGAAAATGGAAAGTACTATTATAACATAAAGTTTCCAGAGTTCTACAGTGAAAGGCATAATGACATTCAAATACTGGGGTTTTTGGTATGATTTAGCAACAATGTGTGAAACACAAGATTGATCATACGAGTAAGAAGTTTTCTGTTGATTGGAGACAAACTTAATGAAGAGCGAACCTAAAATATCTACTTTGGTTTTCACTTTTTCCGTTACGGGATATTCTTCTTTACTTATGGTTAAGGTGCCATTTAGTTTCTTTATGATTTCCTTAATTGGTTGGCTTTCGTAATTGTATGCGATACTATGTTTTATATCACTGAGCGTCCAGTCGTTTCTGACAGACGTCACCAAAACTGTTACATCATGTCCATTGATATCTTCTAACTTCCTGCTTAGTATTGTTCTGTAGATTTGTTTGTTCAAGATTTGGACAAGAGATTTTCTTCTGTCGAACTGATTATACATTTGAATGCACGCTTTGTCTGCCTGAGCTAAATGCTCTCTTAAGTGCTTTTCACAAAGTACAGTATCACTGCAAAGGGAAATTACAATCACGTTGAGGAGCCGGTGATTCTCCCATGTTTTACTCACCTGTTCTGCAACTACACACGCACTATTTGAAGTTAAAATTAAAGTGAAGGGAGAAACAGGAGTCCATAAGGATAGAGATGCAAACACATCCAAATGTGCCCAAAATACGCTATTTAACTGGTTAGCGAACCAGAACACCCCATGGGTTGTGGCCGTTGTCATAAGATATTCGGGAAACGAGTCTTGTAATGCATTGTCGCGGAGCATGTGCATCGTGATAGTGGAAATGTAGGTTGTGGCATGGAAATAGACAATCACCTCGTCTGCAACTTGAGTACTGATGTCGTCCTCAAAGACGAATGTCACAAAGCCCATAGAGCTGGAGTAAACACTTCTTATAAAGTCTCTGCTCTTCTCTGTCACTTCCTTTTTCAAGTAAGTCTCACGTATCATGTCCATGTGAAGAACCGATAAGCAATCCGCAAGTTGTAACTGTAAAGTCAAAGCAATTATTTGGCTCATTACAGCCATTGTTACTTGCATCTTAAATATGCCGGGCAGCGGGAATATTAACATATTTCAAAAGCTAATTCTAATATTACTGCGTACGTACTAGAATTATGATAAAATGTTCACGCTGCACCACCGCAACTTGAAGAATTTTTCAGGCAAGTTAATTGATCGTTTTAAGCATGGCTTGAATTATTTAGTATGCGTAACACGGGTTAGCGCGAAAGAAGATAACGGATAAATTATGTCATGGCTACCAACGTCACGATAACACTGGAACATCGATTTCCCTTCTGCAGAATCGAATAATTTCTGACGTCTGTCACTACGCGATAACGGCACAAAATGTTATTTTACGTCACGTCAAGAACGTTTGTTGTTTGCATGAACAGAAGGTTGACGTACACTGTAAAAAATGTTAGTAATGTTACTCATCACATGTATGGTAATATTCCCCAACCTTGAGAGGGAAAACTGATTTCCGAATATGTGTGGAAATTTTGCGCACGGTAATGTATTCGCCACCACTCGGAAGTTTTGCTCGGGCGTTATGTCAAATTGTCCTAGAGGTCTTGCCCCAATATGTAATAAAAAATTACATTACCAGTTGAGTAACTTTCCTTGACACGTGTTGAGTAATATTTCCTTACTTGTAGAGGTAATTAGCTTCCATTACATGTAGAGTAAATTTACCTTAAATTTTTTTACAGTGTAGGTTCCATGAAGATATTGATGCGGTGCTGCAATATGATCGATAGTTTATTATAGACATTTTCGCTGTTGTAAGTAATTTAAAAAAAATTCGTTTGGTCACAGGAACAGTGAGGCTGGGTTGAGGTGATGTGGCTCCTGTAAATCTTCCCGCGTGGAATGGCTCCTCGCAGTTCATTAAAAATAAATCCATACAGAAGTACAAGGAAAAATATTGATATGATAGAATGAATATTTTATTTAAAAGAATTTCGTTTCGGATAAGACACATAACATATCGATGGTGTCGAACTGCAGTCTCGTATGTCGAAACATTACAATTCCCGCATACAGCAAACTTGTATGTCACCTATATATTAATACGTGTGTTATATAATTTTAAATTATGTCCTTGTGTGGTAAAGATGTCTGAACAGGTATTACGTGGCATATTGTTATTACTATGTTTTTAAAGCGCTTGTCCTGACATACGATGTTGGAGTTCAACACCATCGATATATGAAAGTAACTTCCTCCGCGGCGCTGACTGAAAACAGTCACTTCCTCAGGGCTGTGTGTTTGTGTTCGTCTTGTCTGGGTGCCACACGTCAACATACAATTTCAATGACAACTCCACAAAATCAAAGTGACTGGGGATTACATGAATTAGCCAACTTCCAGAGATGGGAGGGGCAGGTTTGTTGCAGTGGCCTTGCCAGTGCACCAAACATTAAAATAAATAAATACTCTGGTGATCTGATCACTGAGGTAAAGTAGCTTCGAGCATGGTTAGCACTTGTACGGATGACCACGACGGAACACCGGTTCTGCGTGCCGCTGGCATATGGACATATGAACGCAGGTAGCACTTCCATATAGGTCAGCACAATATATTACACATACATCTTTCTTTATATGTAACGACTGTTTACATTCTTGCTCCCAATTAATCCAAGCCTTACGTTTGCTGCGGTCGTCAATTTCTTACAGTATTTGAAAGTGACCACACGTATTGAATAACCCACACTACGTTTTTAATTACCTCAATTCGAAATGTTCATTACTACTTTTCTGTAGTTAGTATGTTACGTGAAAAAAATTTATTCTTACCAAGTTGTAAAGAAAATTAGGCTATATTCATGGGAAAAATAAAACTGCTGCTTATTTTTTAATTATAAATTTATTTGTTTGCACATTTACTAACCTCTGTAGATAGGTTTTAGTGTCTTCATATGCTGCAGATTAGTGCGTTAGGAGTTTATTTTGCCAAATTGTGTTAAGTATATCTAGTGTATTATGACGTTATATACAAAAACATGTACAGTAAATGCATATAGAAACCGACGTTAAATACTTTAATCCTTAAAGTATGATCCACTTTTTTTTGTGGTAATCATTCGCAAACATTAGTGTCTCTATGAACTATTCTAAAAATTCTTTGTTAGTTTTTTACACTGTACTTATGCAATACGCATTGGCCGAAATCATAATTTAAATAAATAAGCCATGTGTTTGACCAAATATTGCTTCAGATTCGCCTAGTGCCGGCTGGTGTACTGACTGAAGATGTCACAGCGGTAGCCATATTATGACGAACAGTTTACGCGGGCGTTTCAAATGTAAGATTTTCTAATAACTGTAATTTCCACATACGGACTTGGAATTTAAAAATTTAACCTCTAATGGGTTAGTTTTTCCATGCAGATTGCGTTTACGTTCCCAGTGAAATTTGTGAGAAAGGCCAATTATATGTAGACTCGTCACTGCCAACCTTTAAATTGACGTCAGGTGGTGTTATGGTAAGAAAAGTTATAGAGAGGAAGGAGGAAGCTAGTTCAGCGCCTTGCCGTTGAAGCGATGAGACTAGTTGTTAGCAGGCAAAAGTAGGCCTTACAGACAACGAACTATCACATCCCGTTCGGACTTGCTCAAGTCAAACAGCGCGAAAATTAAACCTGCAAACGTATGCTGTTACTGCACGTGTCAAAAGCCAAAAGATTGAACTACGGATGTCGAAGGTCAGGAATTAATTTTCTCGTTTACCATAAGGGCGTCCACGTCGCGACGATGCATAATTTTATATTCTGTATGGCATAGTGTTCATAAACATAACTTAAGACAAAATTTCCGCTTGTGAAAATTGTTTAGCTCCCATTACTTGCCATTACATCGTGTTAAAGTCAAAATTTGCAAGTTACGGGAATATAGTAATAACAAAAACCATTCTATTTACTCAAACGAAATGATTTACGCTGAAATAAGTTGTTATGAACCGTATGTTAAACAGATTTTTAAAAAACTAACTTTTAAAAAATTGGAAAATAATGACAATTTTCTTTGTATATATTTTTTTTTCTAACATAATTTATAAGATTACTTACGCCAGTAATGGGATGTATGTTTTGTGAAGTTTCATTTCCATACCGATACAGGTTCAACTGTCTGTGGGATTACCTGGAATTGGGATTTTGTAAATCGTAGTACACATTGCCATAGATAAGTGGGTTTTATTTTATTACCACAGTATCCCTCACCACAGAACAAAACAGCTTTATCGTGCTATATAACCTACTTTAACACCATGTGAGTTACAATTATTCGATCAATAAAGTAATCAAAATCGCATCATTGCGACACGCCTATTTGTTTGATTACCCGCCTTGCAAGACAATCGCATTGTCTGCATATGTTTCAGGCGATATAATTTTGAATTTTAAATGGCAAATATTTGACATGCCGTTTTCTCGGAAATTGTTTACTCTAGCACTTTTCGACATGACTTCCTTTTTTATTACACTTTTGCACCTGGTCAATGTTCTCTGTTTTACAACATGAACAACAATGATGTGCCGGTGATATTAACAAATTCAATTTCTGACATTGAAGGATAGTCATTGTTGATACAGTGCTAAGAGTATCTTTGTTTAATATGTATAGTGGTTTTTGAGATATTGATAAATTTGTAATTCGAAAATATATTTTCATGGTAGCATTACTTCCACTTTATTCAATTTTGGGACAAATAAAAAACACGTTTTCCTAATAGTTTATTGTGATCATCAGCACGCAAAAAT
>PNEQ01091813.1:74152-106670 GCA_003012365.1 Medauroidea extradentata
ACACACATATATATATATATATATATATATATATATATATATATATATATATATATATATACATACATATATATAAATTAATAACACAAAGGGACTATGTAGTGTGATTTAAAATCGTTTAGCATATGGCCCATAATATCTAATTCAGTGCAAATTATTTGGTTGGAGTAAGTCAGATGGTTTTAATTTTTGTGGTTGTGTAACTTGAAAATTGTTTCTTTAACGTGCTGCTATAGTAGGTAAGCCGTGAGTTTAAAACATATTCACATGTTAAAAATGTAGTTACAAGTTGTGTGTACAAAGCTAACAGTGTGTCGCACAAATGTAAAACCATGTATTTTTCCTCGTGAATAGACTAAGAACTTGTGTCACTAATCATTATGAATTTTTCTTAATTTCTTCTTAATTCAGTATTTGGCGAGATTCGGTTGAAAATACTTAAATAGGGTCATAATGAAATAAAAAATTCACACTGAAGCAACATGTCATGGGTTACTGCTTGACACGTTTTGAAATCTGTTAAAATAAATTTTTGGTTTTAAAAATTTTTCTAAAATTTAGAATTTTTTTATCGATTATTTTTAAAATACAAAAATCAATTTTTTTGTTGATTTTAAAACATGTCAAGCGGTAGCCCGTGACATTTAGTTTTAGTATGAATTTTTTAAATTTATTAATGCGCATTGGTTTTTGTGGCTTATAAGAACTAAAAATGTGCAAGTTTTGGCTTTGAAGTGCCATTATGGGAAAACTGGTTGAGCTAATTATTTTTTGTAAGAGTATAATGTACTACCATGCAAGGTCTACAAAATTAACATTATTTCATAAAACTATAAACTTACGATTATTCCCCACTTGGACCCCATTATGTAAGATGTAAGAGTTGGACAGTGTTTGGTAAATTTATAAAATAAAACATTTTTCTGTGCAGAGCAGTGTTAAGGGCGCGGTATAATTTTTATCACAATGTTTTTAATTTTATATTTGTACCAGATATTTTTTTTTCTTGTTTTAGGCACAAAATGATACATAATTTTGCTTTTATAAAATATTTATCTCGCATAGTTCTTGCGTAATGGCTCGTTAAAGCCTTAATTTGTATGTTTCCGTTTTAATGACGACACTAAAACCAAGTCGCTTACCAAAATGAAAAAAAAAAAAAAATACACGGTGAATAACGACGTTGTAAACTACAAATTCAGCTGTGTTAAACCACAAAATGAAATATTTTTGCTTTTAAAAAAAATATTGAATTTTTTACATTTTCATTTTAAATTTCCGCGTTTTTATTTAAATACAAACAGTTTTTATCCTTTGTTTATATGTACGTGAAATTGTGGCCTGCAACGTCTTTTTCCACTGTGAATTTTTTCAGTTTGATGTGTCTGTTGGTTTTAGTGTAGTCCTTAAAACGAAAACGTGCAAATTTTACTTTAACGAGTCACTACGCAAAAACTATGCGAGATTAAAAAAAATTCATAAGACCAAAATTAAGTCATATTTTGTGTCTAAAATAAGAGAAAAAATATCTGGTATAAATAAAAAATTAAAATATGTTGAAGAGATTTGCTGGGGTCGCTTGACGGAAAAATGTTATTGTTAAAAACATTCACATATTTGAACGAGATATTGTTTGTTTTGTAGACATACATTATGACCATGTTACGCTGTAATAAAACAATTTCGGCTTTCATATTTTTTTATAATGGCATGTCAATGTCCAAATTTGCATAAAACGGTTTTATGCTTTAAAGGAAAACCAACTGACTTACCGAACTGAAAAAAAATCACGCTGAATAACGAAGTTGTATGCTACAAGATCTCCTATATATAAATAACAAATAAAGTACTTCTGAACTTTTACAAAATTATTGCATTTTCTATGTTTTAATGTCAAATTTCAAATTGTTTTTAAATAATTTTCTTTTTTATATTTGTTGTTATATAGGAGACCTTGTAGCCTTTAGCATTGTTTCTCAGAGTGAATTTTTTACAGATTGGTAAGTCAGTTGATTTTATTTTGAATCATAAAAACTTTTATAATGCAAATTTTAAATTTGATGTGCTGTTATATAAAAACTACGATTGCTAAATTATTCATTACAGCATAATATAGTCACAATGTACGTCTACAAAACAAACAATATCTCGTACGAAAACCCAAATGTTTGAAACGATAAAAATTTTCCGTCAAACGCCTCCGCTCGGTTTCAGCCCCCATGTGGAATTTTATTATGTTTCGCTTTTTTGGAATTCTGAGACGAAAAATGTTAAATCGGCTATTATACCGCAAATTCTATCTACTTTGTGCTACAACACAGGCATGGAAATTGAGCTACTAATATATAGTAAGGTCGCAATCTGTCGAGCAAATTATAAGGATTAAAATGTCTGCCACACAGATTGCGGTGTAATTATATGTTGGCAGCTAAATCGCAAGGTCTGTACTGTAACGAAATGTAAATGCGATTTGAGGTATAATCGCGTATTTAACATTTTTCGTCTCATAATGCCAAAAAAAAAAATGGCAGAAATAATAAAATTCAATATGGCGAATGAAACTGCGCCATAAAGGGAGTTAGTGTGTTGTGGCAGGAAGACAGCTTGGTGGTGAGGGAGCTGCTGGTTCCAGAGCAGACTGGCACAGCCTCGTCTTGTGAGAGTGTGGATCATGCCGCTGTCACGGAGTATGTCCTCAACAAAGACCTCCTACTTCTCGGCTGGATACATGTAAGTATGTGCTTGCGACTTGCCAGCCAGCCCTATGTGAGCAGGACCTTATACAGGATGTCCACAAACTGCCACAAGCACACCACGCAAATCCTTAGCTCAACTGAAGTCGGAAATGTTAGTGGCGAATTGCCTCCAGCAGTGTTACAAAATTATTTTATCTTTGGGGTTATTTAGATGGTTGCTACACTGCGGGTTTATTCAGGTGGTTATTTATGGTAAATTGATTAAGATAAGGCAGTTATGGTTAAACGGGCGATTACTCTAATTAGAATGGCAGGTACTCGGAATACAAAAACGGTTACCTTGTATTGCATTAATTTAGGAGGGGAGCGCAATATTATTAGATGTTAATAACTTACATTCAGTTAAGTTGAGGGTTGCTGCCACCTTGCTAGACCTGACGACCTTGCCGAAAGGTGAATTTATGAGGTCGACGGCATCGACGTACGAGCACGCACCCGCCGGGACTCGACCCCAGAGCCCCGGAGGAGAGCTGTACTGCTGTTGATCGGATGAGTGTTGGCGGACGACAGATCTGGTTTACTTGGTAACAAGATGTTATATTGGCGTCCTTGTTTTCGTTATTGCGCCACTGCGAAAAGGGGGGGGGGTGTCTTCCGTGATTTCCCAATGCTGGCCTAGTTGCAGCCCGCACTTCTCTCGCTGTCCAACCTGCTTTGCCATGTCATAATAGTACGATGGCATTTTACATGCACAATGTTACAACATAGATCTGTAGTTCGTCCTCTCTTGTACTCCACAGATATCAAGTCCAAACATGATTCTACGTTCACTTGACGAAACATACATAAAATAATACCTGGACGCGGGATGCAAGAGGGAACTATCTTCGTGCAGTGTTGCCAAATTGTGCACGTAAAATGTTGTACATTTTTCCACTTATGTTTTCGTCTTCTAATTAACCCAGGGTTCACGTGATGTGTTTATTCAGCTGTTTCAGAACACGCTGTATATAGCTAACTTTGAGATGTGATTCATTGTAAAAATTTCTTTTAAATATTTTAATGAAAATGCTGAAATTTGATACAAAAATAAAAAAAGTCAAAGAACTATTAAAAAATACAAACGTATTTCATTTGGTGGTTTAATATAGGTGATCTTGTAGCCTACAACACAATTACTGAATGTATTTTTTTTTTTTCATTTTGCTTGGTATGCCAATTGGTAATAATGTCGTACTTAAAATTGTAACATGCAGTTTTTGATATTTGCGATTTATTACGCAAAAACTATGAGTGATAAAAAAAATGCCATAGAGCAAAATTTGGTCACATTAAATTCTAAAATATATAAAAAAATCTGGTACAAATTAAGGTGCACTGTTAAGAGTGAGTGATAGTCACCATTTTTGGTTTTGGTATTTGTGTCATAATTTTTTTACAGGGTAAATTTTTGGAACTTGAACCTACCTGTGGAATATAATACGAATTGATAGAAATTTAGACACCATAAATCTGTATTTTCCGTTACTGTTTTTACAAATAGAATTATAGTTAAGAAAGTACTAATCATTTTCCAACTGCAAATCAATCTGTAGCAACAGTAACGACAAAAATATATTTAAGGTGTCTAAAATTCTGTCAGTATGTATTCTATTCCGTAGTTAGGTTAAAGTTCCAAAACTTTACCCAGAAGAAAAGTTGTGACACAAAATACAAAAATTCGAGCTAGAAATTATCACTCACTCTTAAGGCGGCCGCCTGGCTGGCTATTGAACTGCGTGGAGTGTGTTCGGGGTTAGTTTTTTTTTTTTATCAGCGACCAGTAACCGTACGTCCACAATGTTTATCTGCGAAAAGAAAACACGCATCAGACTACTTGTGTATATTAATTTTAAGACACGTCGCACTAGGAAACCGTTATTTTAAGGGCTTGTTCCCGATTTTTTTTCAGACTGGTGCCAATAACTCAAATATTTTTTTAACAAAAGATTTGAAAAAAATTTGAGTCAATGTGCAATCACACGATGCACAATACTGTAGACGCGTTTTTTTTTAAATAATGTACATTCGCCAGCAAAAAAATAATTTCCTTAATTTTTGCTTATTTTCACGACAAAAAACGTGGTAATTTGGGTAATGAAATCTAAAATACCGTTCAGTATAATACTACAAAAAAAATCAGCTACAAATTATAACATATAAGTGTCAAAACTGTGCAGCGAAATTTTGATATGAGTATTAGGTAGCAATAAAAAAAATACTTTCGAAATCACTGCAAAACTCCGTGATAAGGTCTTAAAGCTGTCAAACTTGACTAAAATCGACTTCTTCAAAACGGTTATCCTCAACATATGTGTACCGAATTATTGAGGTTTACACTTACGAAGGACTTCACTACAGTGTCGGGTACAATAAAATTATACGAACATCTCTCGAAGCCCCACGGTTAATACGTTACTGTGGGAACTATGTGTGCACATTTATAACTTTGGGCTTAGAGGCGACATCACAATACATATGCCGGCCTGCTAAACTGGAGAGTTCCAACCTCCAAATTTCTGTGCGAGGCATGGAAAACGAGCGCGTGAGATTTTAAGTTATATGGAGAGCCAAGACGACATTCCTAAAAGCACTGTACAGATGCGTAATTTTCTTTTCAAGAACGAAAGTGAATACGTTCTTGTATACCACGAATTGAAGTAAACTTTCTGTCGAAGGAATGGCAATCGAGCAAGCTATTGGCTAGCATACGAGGAATGTTAGGTGAAGTTGTACAAGATTCGGACGACCCTGTTATCCAATGTGTTCGCTGTATAATTCGAACACAATCAAGGATTTTGTCCCGATGAATTTGTGTTTTTTAGCTAAGTTTACTTATTTTGGATAATAACTGGAATAAGATGAAAATAAAAATTTTTATTATTTTTTTAGCTCGAACATTTTTCTCTATCTAATAACTACATAAATTCATGTTACCAGTACAAATGCTAAATAAATGGCGCTATATAGAAATTTGAAAATTCAAAATTGGAATAGGTCTGTTCTTTGCTAGGACTATAACTAATTCTGAAATTACCGCCATCGAAATTTAATTTAAAAAGTCTCTTGAAAATATTGTTAAGGTTTACACCTTATTTACGAAATTCTAAAGTATGTACAGTATTACTAACTCGTTCTCAAAGCAGTTGTAGCATTATACAACCGTGTTTACTATTTTGTATTCATTTTAAGCTCATTTCCATGAACAAGGCAAAAAAACATGATGTTCAGCAAGGAAAAGAGCAATAAGTGGCAAACTAGGTAGTATGCATGAAATTGCATGATACTCACACGATACAATTTGCTGTGACAGAAACAGCAAGTTTTTATTTTGTCACTTGTACAGTTTTATAACAATAAACATGCCAGCGTAAAATAGTATAGTTCATTTACGTTTCAATTGTGCAAGAAATGTAATGCAAAGATAGGACTGTCCCCATATCGCAAGTACAGAAGGAGTCAAGTTAATATGCGTTAATTTTGCGTTGTTAAAGCTTATGAAAAATTATGTCGAAATTGCGTTGTTAATCTGCCCACAATGCAAATATAGAGGGAATCGTAGTACACTGAAATTCGACTTTAAAATTAAATTGAATTTGGTAAAATTTAAAACTATTTGAGCTTTCATTATTCAGATAGTAGCTATTCAAAGTGTTGTTCTATTATATAGCAGTTTTTTTTTTATATTTTATCCGTTGCTCGCGACTTCGTCCCCGTGGTTTTCAGTTAAATGCAATAGTACATTTAGCACGAGTACTCTAAAAAATTACTCCAAAAAATGAAAGAAAATTTAATAAATATTTTTTTACAAACGTTCTTGGCACGTCAAAATTTATATAATTTGTAATGATAATTCTGATATTAATATTAAAAATAATCTATTAGGTAATTAGTTTTTAGTTTTTGAAATTTTTAAATGGTACAACGTGGTGTTAATGTTTATTAATACACGTTATAGAAACATTTAGCAAAATAATTTTTTTCTTCATTAATATTTGGGTGCTCCACTCTGTCCCTTCTAATCCGTTTTGTTCCTTCTTCTTCATGTCATAGATTTTTTTACCAGAAACCTTAGCGGGTTCTCGTACAACTCACTAAAGCTTCGTTGCAATAGGATAAATGGTACAGGACCGTATTTGTTATCTAAAGTTGAATAGTGATTTGAAGAAACTATATTTAAAACCGATTTTCAGGGTAACTTTACTCACATTGTACCCACTTTATGAACAAATTTAAATACACTTTCTACTTATGTTTACGCAAGCTCTCGCCACACAATGTTAATGGGTGTCTTCCTGCAAAATTTTAATTGTTTTAATAAGTTTTACATTTGTACGGGATATTGTTTGTTTTATAGGGTCTGCGGCTATTCTTCACAGCAATGAAAACCTTTTTTTTATCTCTCGTAGATTTTGTATACTGGCGCGTTAAAGCCAAAATTTGAGTAAAACGGCAAGCGAGTGAGAGATTTTCGTCAGCGCTTAACATCGAGGGCTTTACCGCTGGTGAGGGGTGACATGAGGAATCGAACCCGGATCGCCTTGAAATAAAACGGTTTTATACAAGAAACGACAACCAACTGATGTAGGGAAATTAAATAATTGACAGTGTAAAAACAGTGTCACACATTACTCCTAGACATGTGTAAAATACCGAATTGAATAATTTTTGTACTTTTGAAAAATTTGCTGGATTTGAATTAAACAATTGTATTTCTTAGGCAATTTTTTTGAAGTCACAAAAAGATTCAGTGCAGTATTTTATACGTGCTGTGACGTAGCCCATGAAACTGTTCTCTAGTGTGTATTATTTCATTTCTGCACGTCAGTTGGTTTTTGTTTATTTTATTAAACCGTTTTATGCAAATTTTGGTTTTAATACACCACTATACAGGAACTATAAACGCTGGAAAATTGTCATTACTGTAAAAAGTAGTCACAATGTAGGTCTACAAAACAAACAATATCTAGTACAAATACAAACATTTGTGAAACAATTAAAATTTTGCGTGAACTCTCCCCCAACTCACATCGCTCTGAAACATTCTGTATGTCATACAAGGTGCTGGTTTTACTCTGCGAGCCTACACAGACTGCGAATTTGCTATGAACAACAAAGTGTATCTCCTTTGATATGAAATATGTTTGTGTATACAGAAAGTCCTCGATTTACGTCGGGGTTAAGTTCACTGGACACAGCAAAGCAAATCTAAACGCTATCCTCGGCCTACAGTGAAAATAATTGAATAAATGTTTTTGGAACATACGAATGTCAACTCTGGCGTACAAGAATGGATTAACGAGGTTTTTCTAAATCGGAAACCATTTAAATGGACAAGTGGGTACTCAAACATTAGCGACGTTTAACAGAAATAACGTAGAGCGTTATGACATAAATCAAGGACTTACTGTATTCCATGCACAATGCTTGTTATCGGGCTGTTCCAGACGCATCCCAAGTTTGCGGCGTTTTTGTCCAGCACCGACATGCACTCGCAGTTCCAGCTCCAGAACCTGCAGCCCGAAGTTGTGGCTCTCGTGTGCGGCTTCCAGGACTCCAGGTAAGACAGAACGTATTCAAATAGGTAAATGTGACTGACGAACGTACGGTCACATTTCCCAACTTGTCTGGAATGTTTGTTTCACCTTACATTAAATGTAAATTATGGTACTGTACCGAACAATAAAAAGAATCTAAAGGAAAATTATCGTACAAATATGGGTTAGTCTTGCTCCGAGTCACTTGAACCAGTATTCTGAGGAAGTCTCGACGTCAGTTAGATTGGTAAGGTAGTGGGCTTTACGTCTCGTCGACAGCGAGGTCATTACTGAAGGTGACACAACTTGGTACAATGACAGCATCTGGGAGAGGAATCGGCCATGGCCTTTGTTAAGGGATCATCCCAGCATTCACCTAGAGAGATTTCGGGGAACCATGGAAAACCGATATCAGGATGGTTGGAGCCGGGAGACATGATTTTAAGAAACGATATTTAAAATTGATTTTCAGGGTAGCATTACTAACATTGTACCCACTTTATGGAAAAATTTAAATACATTTTCTACTTACGTTTACGTAAGCTCTCGCCTCGCAGTATTAATGAGGGAGAGGGGGGTCCCTGCAAAATTTTAATTGTTTTACATTTGTACGAGATGTTGTTTGTTTTATAGGGGTATACAGCGACTATTCTTCACAGTAGTGAAAACATTTTCTAACTCTCATAGTTTTTGTATAATGGCGCGTTAAAGCCAAAATGGCAATAAAACTGTGAGTGAGTGAGAGATTTTGGTCAGCGCTCAACATCGAGGTCTTCAGTGATGGTGACGGTAGACTTGCCAGACGTCTCGTATTATACGGGATTTACCATATTCAAGACCAAAAAAAGTGTCCCGTATTGCCATCGTATTGTATTAGAAATGCAGTGTAAATGAATCAGTGGTAGTTTGTTTCGCGTGGTAAGCCACTGATCCGATTCCCAACCCAAATTTAGTATGATGAGTTTTGTCCTGTATAATATGCCTGGTAAGAATAAAAATAAGTGGTTTAAAAGCGTCTAAATTCTAATTTTTTTTAACTCTGAAATCTGCAATCCATTTGTTTGCTTAATTTGCCTCACACGTGTGGAGGTATTTTACCATATGTGCAGGTACAATTGACTCTCCTTCCGTAAAAGCGAATTTCCGCTGGATTTTATTCATTGTCTGTTGGCAAATTGTCACAATGTCCCTTAAGTCTAGTATCCAAAATATATATCTTATAGGCCTGCAATGAAAGTGAGCATTTTAGGTTTACTGCAAGAAAGTGTGATCTTTGAACGAGTCCTGCAATGGGTTCGCATTATGAACACACAAGTTTTTTTGGACATACGCTATTGCAGGTGAATGTTGCCGTATTGCAGAAAATCCCACAATAACAATAAAAACAAAAAAAAAAAACAGCGGAAGAAAAGCCAGTAAACTGCAGTCAACAGATATAAAACCTACAGATTCAGATTCCTTTCAGGAATTATCTGTATGTTTGATGCCTGTTGAGTACAGCTTACTGGCTTTACCTTCCTTGTTTTTTTTTTTATTATTTTGGGTTTTTTTATAATACGGCAACATTCGCTCGAAATGGCGAATGTCCTTTGCAAGAAAGTGGTCACTCCCTAGAATATTAGCCGCTTTGCTCTATCAATTCGTAAAGAAATGACGTCAACCTTTATAATATATGCAGTATGTAAAAATGTTACAGGTATTAAATAATATATTTTTTTATTTATTTCCACGTTTTATTCTCCAGAGTAAGTTTACTAGATTCCAAAACACATTATCACAGGAGCAAATTTGATTGTCTTTATTTTACTTTTACAAGAAATATGAAATATAGAACCGTCACTATCCTGCACCATCTGGTATACAAGCCCTTGTATGCTAGCCACTGGTAAGCTCGGTGGTCGTTCACAATATACAAGGCAGCTACAAGTCCAGGAGAACAAAGTGTTCGCTCCTCCTTGCACAATACAGATATTTTATTCTTGTAAATCTTTGTAAAGATAAAATTGATTTTTAAAAAAATCAGCAAAAATTACTTTACTCTCTAAAAACAATTACAAAATTTACATAGATTTTCTGTGTAAAAAATATTTTTTTTTGTAATGTTACAAAGGTAAAATTTGTAATACTGCTAAGGAATTCATTCAACCGACAGTTCCTGCGCTATAAAAGTTTTTCTGCAGAAATTACAGGGCATTTTTTTTTGGAGTTTCATTTATTAACGTACAAAAGTGGCATTCTAAAATTATTTGTTTATAAAGTTACAAGGATCCTCTTTCCAAAATAACTTTGGAAAAATCCCAGTTTCGAGGAAATTACACAGCTATACAAAAAGCACATCTTTTGGAGAGCATTCTTTTTGGAATAAAGTGAATTTCCTTATTACACGTTTGAACATAATTTTAAAAAATGTCATCACGGAACTAAACATTAAATGTAAGTAAATGTACATTCCCGCCTTATTTGTTAACGTAGAACTAAAGTTTGCATTAAATTTTGACTATTATTTATCAGTATAAATATTAAAATACATTCCAGTCACATAAATAATGTACCACGCAAGTAAAAACAATCATCAGGCGATGACGAATCTGTTACCATAGTTAATCGTTTTGGTTATATTGAATTATACTATAATCACCATGGGCTAGCAAATGTAATGTTTTATTGTACTATAAACACATACTAAAGAGCAAAATAAATTGAAACAAATATACTAAAGAACGATTTCAACATTTAAGATATACTATAAATGTCGGCGTCTTTTTGCTATTTGAGAGCTTTGCTAACATATGTCTGTACACAATCTTCAGTCCAGAGATTTGAAATGTTACTGTAAACACATTTTCAACCCCTGTTTACTTCTCCGTCGTTGATTGTTGGGTCCAAGTTCGGCCAAGCCAGGAATTTGACCCTAAAAAATCTACAGGAAACTGACTGTAATTAATTCTCGGTTATGTTGTCAGGAATGCTGTGTTCCACCTTACCGAAGAAGGTTTGTCTACTATCCAGAATTGCCGAGGGACTCTAAGCAAGATGCATTTCCATCCTTCCTCTCTTTATCAGGTAGTTTTCAATACTTTATATACATACAAACTAAAGAAGCATTTTGGAATTACGCCATTGCAGCAAATGGTGTCTCACAGAAAACCAGAGAATACAAACAGACAAGTAAACAAACAAAAGGACTTTATTTGTAACTGGCAAACAAAGGTAAACATATACAATTCCACAAGGAATTTTATGTGTTTACCTTTGTTTGTCAGTTGCAAACAGAGTCCTTTTATTTGTTTATGTGTCTGTTTGTGCATATTCTCAGGTGTTCTGTGACACACCATTACTGCATTGGCGTAAGTCCAAAATACTTAAGTTTATAACTTGCCTCATTGCAAGAATCATTCAAAAATATGACTTTGTATACGTGCATGTAAGTAAAGTTTTGATCAGGTTCGGTTCCTTGGCATTATATTAAAGCACCACAGTTCTTGATATAGAATATTTATTATTTAAGATACCGCAAGTATTTACTGGTAACTTATGCCACTTTAGTTCGGAGGCGTACAGGAAGCTCAGAGTACAGTTGCCGTTTATAAAAAAAAGTAATTGTCCGTTTTCGAAATTAATTTATTTACCCTATTTTAAGAAATTCGTGGTGGAATTTCATTTGCGTCGATCTCAGAAAGGTAAAGTCTTCCATGATGCAGGATTCAACTCTGGTCTCGATGCTCAAGCAAGTTCGTTCTAGGATCAACTTGGAAGTAATCAACGCAGTGGTAAACGAAGAGAGAAACTGTTTGTTCCAAGCTAATGGGGTCTTCTTGCAGATACTTTTCTGAAACTTATTTATCCAAATTCCAATTTCATAACGCAATTTTGTTAGTTGTATGAAGTGTATTATAGTTATTTTCTGATTCGGCATTAATCAAAATATTTTCTGAGATTTCAAAACTGGGCAGTTTGTAGCTTAGTCCCCCATTGCACTAATTGCATACGAACTCCACCTCTGTACGACTGACCGCTATAAAATTTTCCCAACTGCTTAGGTATAGGTATCTAGAAGGACAGGGGGATGGTTTCGAACGTTGAATTGCTATAATGAACGATTTTAGTCTAGGCTAGGCGATTATCAATGACGTCAACACAATGACATGCGCATGTGATAAAGTGTTACATTTTATAGAACGGAAAATTATGCGGTAAGTTTGTAAACATTTCTCACGGCACATCACCGAACCTGGAAACAAACCCCGTAACAGATTCGTTGAAACAAGTCCCGTTTGAGTCATTGAAACAAGACCCGTTAGAGCCATTGTAAAAGTCGCGTTAGAGCCATTGGAACAAGTCCCGTTGAAGATTTATTGAAAGAAGTCTCCGTTAGAAATTCATTGAAACAAGTCCCTGTTAGAAATTCATTGTAACAAGTCCCCATTAGAAATTATGTGAAACAAGTCCCGTTAGATATTTATTGAAGTAAGTCCCTCTACAGATTCTTTGAAATCCTTGCTGTGTGGGCGAGCAGCTCTGGCTTGATGAAATCATGTGTCATTTTGCAAGCCTAGCTTTAGTTGATCAAAGTTATTTTTATGCATATTACAAATTTATTACCCCCAGGAGCGTATCAAAGTTAAAATTATTTAGATTTAGATTACTTAGTTTCGCGCTGTTTTAATGTAAATGATAACCATGCATCTTCGTGCAAATCATGCCGAAAATCAAAATGTCAAGTCGTTTTTGTTCCGTAAGTGAATGTACTAAAATATCTAGCAGTTGTATACGTCATTATGAAGGAAAAAAGTGTTGTTGTTTTTGTTGCCACAGGAAGCCAAGCATGTGTTTTTCAGAGAATTGCCTCTGAAAGTTGTCGACCAGAGATCAAGCTCTGATGAACGTCCTCAAATTGTTTAAAATCTGTACATGTAAATATAAATTTCAATGAGCACAATTCATTATTATTTGTGTACAATAAATTTATTTTGAAACTTTTGTACATGAGTTTGCACTTTAAAAACTTTATTCTCTGTTAACTTTTACCTGAGTTTATGAATAAACGAAGAAAATTAAAAACAAACATTTTCAATGGATGCCGACCACCGTGCACTGTGATCGTTCATAAATAGACCTTGGTTAACTGTCATTTACGTATAAATTTACCAGTCCATCACCTAATAAGTAAGAATTATTAAAAAATATATAATATTAACAGATGTTGCAAACACAATCCATGTCGCTATACCTTTGTTACTATAATTATAGTTAGCGGACGGAAAGTCCGTAGCTACTGTTGATTCACGAGTAATTAAACGACTGATGCATTGTTAAACGTACGAGTTTCTTGGTACACTTGCTAGCATTTAGGGATATACGATACTCTCATAATTGTTTGTGAAAATACCAAAAGTAAAGTTCAGTTATAACTACCACTGTAAAAATAAGTCGAAAATACCACAAACAAATCGAATATTTTATCTTGTCAAAATATTTTTGGATATTAACACGTCAATGCTGTAGCTACTACGAATGGTTTTGCCCTGTATGTATCAATTTTTTGTTTCTGTTCGTCGGCACAAAAATTTATTGATATATCTCGTTGTTCCGTCCTCAAGTCAGTAATGTTTACATGGTCAATAGACACGGATTAGGTTATGTGACGTTGGACGTGAATAGTGAAATTGTGTCGCATGATTTTCAAAACATGGATACATATGTCCGCATAAGGTACGAATAAAAATTTCACATAGACTATTCTTTATAACATCAAACGAATGTATAACGTGAACTATCAACATATTGTTTGGTGACTGATCAAATACAAAATAGTCTCTAATCGCAGAAGACAATATAGTAAGTCAAATCACATATTGCTTACTCGTTTTGTTGACAAGTTTTTCTGCATAGAGTAACTAATTTTCGTTACGTCAGTGCCAGAATATTTCAATATGATCGTTAGTCATGACTTCATAATTGCAATTGAAATTTTGAAATATTCTACAATTGTATATTTAGTCAATATTTCATCAAGTTTGTATGTAAGTTTCGCTTACGTATGTTGATAACACGTACAAAATGTTTCGCAATATTGTTATTATTAGATAGTGCACTGTTGTTTTCTATGATACTTCCTGTACACAGTTTTGTCAGTTGGAAATAGTACGTCGGCGTGCTACACAAACTGAGCCAATTAGAAGCCAGCGAGGTGCAATGATTTAACATTATTTATTTGCTTCAGAACACAGGTTAGAGTGAATGGAGAATAGTTTATCAGTGATTCAAGGTTCAGTACCGTAGGAAGCTAATATTTTAAGTCATTTTTGTAAAATTATCGTTTGCTTTATATTCATCCGTTGTCAAATACAATTCATTGATAATTTCTTATATACGCCCTTTATGTTTATATCAAAGTGAAGAAACCTCTGGAGGGGGGGGGGGGGAAATTCAACAGGTACACATGACATACGCCTTAAATATTTTACTGATGTTATGCATTTTATGTGCGGGAACTTTTACGGTTGAAGTTGGTGCACTATTTAAAAATTGCCTTTCAAGAATTAGCAGGGCTGCTGTACAGGAGGAAATGACAATCTCGCGGTGTTTGGGACACGTTCGACTAGCATTCGGGAGGACCTATGATCGATCCTCGGCTTCCACCACCCTGATTTCGGTATTTCCATGGTTTCGTACAATCGCTCCACGTGAATGCCGGGACTATCCCTTAAAAAAGGCCATGGGCGATTCCCCTCCTAGTTCCTGTCATTTCGTTAAGTTGCCAGTCAACGAGGTGTAGATCACTTACCTACTTTGGCTCTCGGTGTTTAGAAACCAATAAGATGAAGTTGTAGCTTCGACACTGGCTTATGGGGAAGTTGAAATGCCTTGAATTTGGTTATCGCAGGCAGCTTGTAACGGGAGAAAAAAAAAAAAAACATTGTGATAAGTTGTTCGCAGTAAAAAAATAAAAGGCAGTTGTATCTTTACTTCTCAGAAGTAGCAGTAAAACCTGAGTAGGAAGATAATCTACCCTCCCCCCTTCTTCTCACAGGCATTAACGGGATAATTGCTCCCCCCCCCCCCCGTCATTGTAAAGTCTCAGACGCCGCCGTCTTCGACAACCACGCGGTCCGGGGACGCACGGAGATGTCAGGACGAGCGAGTCACGTGACGGGAGCACCACGAGAACACTTCAGCCTCCGGAAATGAGAGCAGTGACCTGGCATCTACTGTGGGTCGTTCTGTTATTGGTCATTGTTGCGGGTACGTCTGAACTGCAAGTGGACTACGTGATTCAAGTGGCAAGTTTTGTTAAGGCCTTGTTACCGAGTTTTGTCGTGATTTCGAAAATATTTTTTTATTGCTACGTAATACTCATATCAAAATTTCGCAGCACAGTTTTGACACTTATATGTTATAATTTGTAGCTGAATTTTTTGTAGAATTATACTGAACGGTTTTTTAGATTTCATTACCCAAAGTACCACGTTTTTCGTCGTGAAAATAAGCAAAAATGAAGGAAATTATTTTTTTTTGCTGGCGAATGGTACATTATTTTAAAAAACGCGTCCACAGTATTGTGCATCGTGTGATTGCATAATGACTCAAAATTTTTCCAAAACTTTTGGTTAAAAATATTTGAGTTATTGGCACCAGTCTGAAAAAACTCTGGAACAAGCCCTTGGTTACACATAAATTTGATAATTTTCTTTGCAGCGACGACAAGTTCTACGAACGATCAGGAATTTAGGGCTATTTGTAACACTTCCGCCGAGTTCTTGCCTAGACCGTGGAACAAAAGAATAGCGTCTAACTAGGGCCCGGCAGTTTTCGCGAAAAGATTTTCGCACCACCTTGTTTCAGTGCCTTACGTGCGAACCTGCATATCTGCTTTGTGGTCAGTGATTGGATGCCATAACATACAACGTCTGGAGGTTAAACCCGCAAATCACAGACGTGTTGTGTCGCAGTTATCCGTGTACTGATTGGCACAGTCAAATAAATAATAACTCTGCACAAAAACATTTTGCCAGTAGCCTTAATGTTGAGCTGCAGGTGTACGCGTAAGACACTGAAACAAAGTGGGGCAAAAATATTTTGCGAAAACTACCGGGCCCTACATTTAACTTGATGTTATTGCCTGTACACGAGAACAAGAAACAAAGCTTGAGCGACAAATATATTTTATTTGTAGCTCAGTACAAATCGAACCATTAAATACACCTTCCGTTGAACTATACTCGTATTTAGTCATAGTGACTGAAATGTTTAAGGGCGCGGTCTACCGCAATTTTCATCATCATTATTTTATTTTTTATTTGTACCAGATATTTTTTTCTTGTTTTAGACACAAAATGTGACTAAATTTGGCTCTTATAATTTTCTTTTCATCGCTCATAGTTTTCGCATAATGGCTTGTTAAAGTCATATTTTGCATGTTTCCGTTTTAACGACTACACTAAAACCAACCGATATACCAAACTCAAAAAAATCACAGTGAATAAAGACATTACAGGCTACAATGACATGCTCATAAAATTAAAGAATAAACATAATTTGTATTTAAAAAAAAATATTGAATTTTTAAAATTTTTATTTTTAGTTACAGCAATTTTTTAAAATTCAAACAGCTCTTATTCTTTAATTTTATGAGCATGATATTATAGCCTGCAATGTCTTCATCTACTGTGATTTTTTTTCAGTTTGGTATATCAGTTGGTTTTAGTGTGGTCGTTAAAACGGAAACATGCAAAAATATGACTTTAACAAGCCATTACACGAAAACTATGAGAGATAAAAAAATTTCACAAGAGCCAAATTTAGTCACATTTTGTCTCTTAAATAAGAAAAAAATATCTGATACAAATAAAAAATTAAAAAATGGTGTTGAAAATTGTGGTAGATCGCGCCCTTAAGGCTCTCCATCGCTCTCTGTGTAAGGTTATTTGATATTTCACCTTCTACCCTCAAGCTTCAAGCTGGATTCACAACCAAAACTTAGCATACCAACGTATAAAAGTAGAAGCAGTGATTACGCATGCAAGCATTCACATCACCACGCAGTTTGCATATGTATACTAAGTGCTTGTTGTGAATCCAACTTAAAAGTAACCATAAGAACGTTAATACCAAATTTACTATTAATGATTTTCAATTATTTCATGTTAACGTAAATTACTTAATTTACTTCTTTCCATAACTATTGATATGCAATAATATACTGCCTACATATTCACTTTAAAAAATATGTTTCCGCACATCTATAATCTATTATGTTCTGAATCAAATAAAAAAAACCATACGTACGTGGGTGCGTATGTACGTTGAGACTTTACTGGAGTAGTTGGTTCGGAGTACTTTCTTCGTCCGTTTTTTTTTCTTCTAAATTTGAGTGAGAGATTTTAGGTCAGCCCTCAACATTGAGGCCTTTAGTGCTGGTGAGGGGTGACAAGATGTATGGAGCAACACCGGAATGAAAGGGCGGGGGAAACCGGAGATCCCCGAGAAAACTCGCCGTGGCATCGTCCGGCACGATTCTCTCGTGTGAAATACTCCGGGGACCAACCTCGCCGGGAACCGAACCCGGATCGTCGTGGTGGGAATGTTCTGACCATTCGGCCACCGCGGCGCCTTTTCTAAATGTTCTTTCCCCTCTTTATTTTTTCCTTTTGTCCTTTCATTAAAAAGTCCGCGCATTCTTCTGGATGGTCCTACTTTTTTTTGTAAGTCTGTATGTTCATGTTACTCTCTGGACTGTTTCTGTAATTTTTTTTTTATGTGGGAAGAAAATTGTGAAATCAGGGATTGTATCGTAGCTATATTCAATTTCCTTCTTGTACAGTACTGGCATGTCTATTTGACTGTTAGCGTATAACCACAATGTCTAGCAATTTTATTACCTTCGTTATTTTATTGACTAATTGCTAGGGACTGGAAAATTTCGCAAATTAAATTACCTGCATGCTAGAATCCATTATACTACGCATGCTCAAGCCCCGACTATTGGTCTACTAGCTGCTACTCAGTGGAACAACAGACAATGAACGAATAGACCGGGGCTTGAGTATGCACGGTAAAATGGATTCTAGCCTACAGATAGTTGAATTCGCGAAATTTCCCAGTCCCTACTAATTGCGATTTAATAATAATTAGTAGAGACATGAACTTTTCGCGAAAAGAATTTTGCCCCACTTTGCTCCAGTACCTTATGTGCACGTCTGCAGTTCTGCTTCATAGATATTGGCAGCGTGCCTTTGAACTGTGACGTTTCTCATTTGACTGTACCAATCACAATAAGGTTACTGTAACACCACACGTCTGTGATTTGCGTGTAAAACCCCACGACACACGATTGTCAAAACATCCAATCTCTGACCGTGAAGCAAGTCTGCAGACGTGCACACAAGTCACTGACACAAAGTCAGGCAAATTTCTTTTCGCGAAAAGTTCATGTCTCTAATAAATAATAATTTAACATCTCTATTTTTATGGATAGGTGCATGTTACAATGAACTAACCTATACTTATTGAAGCACCGACCATTTGTCCACTAGCTGCTACTTACTAGTACAACAGATAAAGAACGAATAGACGAGACTTGAGTATGCACAGGCTAATACAATCTAGCATGCGGGTCATTGAATCTGCGTTATTTTCTGACTGCAGATTTGACCGTAAACTGTGTTACGTTCTCTCGATGTCTCCCATTGGCTCACATTGTCATGTCTTACAACTGATATCGTTTCTGACCAATAATTTAAAGGTAATGTTACCATTCTACTTCAAAGCATTTCCACACGTCACTTGTAGCCAACGAACTCGCAGATTGTGCTTAAGGTGCATACACAGGAACGGGGTCTAATCTGTTTCAAAATATTATCGTGTATTTTGCTTTCCTCTATATGAAGGTTGTACTGTAGCGTAAAGTAAATAGATAGAGACACTGGAAAATCGCGAAAATTTTTAGCATAGTCTCCAATAAACTATAGTATATTAACCGTGACACGTGTAAACAGTTTTGTGGCGAATCACACACGCTGTGTGTCCAAGGTGCACAGTTCGAACTGGGCCTGTTGAAGAGAGAAACAATGCTTAACAAAAACGATAGCCAATATAGATACAAAACATTCAGTGTTATGTACAGTATGTTGGAACCTAGCAAATAGTGAACTATTCCCGGGTTTTTCCAGTGTCTCTATAAACAGACTATCCGCTATAATATAAAGTTCAACATTGACATTCTCAGAATAAAAAATAAAAAAAACGATAGAAAATTAGAGACATGAACTTTTCGCGAAAAGAATTTTGCCCCACTTTGTTCCAGGGCCTTATGTGCACGTCTGCAGTTCTGCTTCACATATATTGGCAGCGTGCCTTTGAACTGTGACGTTTCTCATTTGACTGTACCAATCACAATAAGGTTACTGTAACACCACACGTCTGTAATTTACGTGTAAAACCCCACGACACACGAATGTCAAAACATCCAATCTCTGACCGTGAAGCAAGTCTGCAGACGTGCACACAAGTCACTGACACAAAGTGTGGCAAATTTCTTTTCGCGAAAAGTTCATGTCTCTATAGATAATAAACTTTAGAATTGTGAATATTTTCGAATCTCAACACTGAGAAAAATGGACTGTTACGAAAACAAATAAATAAAGTTGATATTCATTTTGCTGCGACAAATAAATTACTGTTAATTTAACAATCGTTACGTTGAAGTTACTACTGGAATTTATTTGCTACTCCAGTAAAATTTTGTTGACATCATTATCGTTATACTAATTTTTTCGTTAGATATTATACAATACGTGCCTTTGATTTTATCTGAAATATTTGTTCTAGTAATATAAAGGCTGTGGAATTGAATCCGTGTGCGTCCCTATTTTTTTAAAATATATTTACACGTAAATATATTTGTATAATTAAAAGCGGTTGTACAAATAACTCTTACTTTCGTGATCAGAGCAAGCAAAATAATTTAAATTTCATATAACTCAAATGCTCCTCAAACAATTGTGTGTTTGATTTAATATTACCTGTATGGCGTCATCAATCACATCATTTGGTTAAAACAACAAACACATTTCAAAGAAATAAATTGGTTGTAACAAACCATACATTTTTTTGCAAGTATTGAAATATACCATTCTGATGTTTCAAACAAATTTTGCTTGATTTTACAATTTGTTTTTCTCGGTGAAGTCAGTTATTTTTTCATGCGCAGAAGGCAATAACAATGATAACCT
Source organism: Medauroidea extradentata (assembly GCA_003012365.1). NCBI lineage: Eukaryota > Metazoa > Arthropoda > Insecta > Phasmatodea > Phasmatidae > Medauroidea > Medauroidea extradentata. The sequence continues at coordinate 94,658 of PNEQ01091813.1, forward strand.
GTACGCAGAGCAGGTGATTTTTGGTGAATGGAATTATGCAACATTTTGTTTCTATGTCTCACGTTCACAGGTAGCTCTGTTTCATAGTTGTCAGAGAGTATTTGTACGCAGGCGTCACTCATATAACGGTGCCAATGAGAATTACGTCCTTGCGACACCACACGTCTACGATTAGCGGGTAGATACCCAAGACGTTAAGGCTCGACATCAGTCGCCATATTGAATAATTTAAGTTTTCGCTCTTATGAAATTCTGAGAAGAAAAATGTGAAACTTGCTATTATAATATCAATCCTATTTACTTTGAACTACAATAAATGCATCGCAGTCAAACTTTTAACGTTTATTTAAGCCACAATCAGTCGAGAAAATTAAGAATATTAAAAAAAATTCTCGACCGATTATAGTTTAAATATACGTTAAAAGTTTAACTGTTATGCTTTTTATTGTAGCGGAAGGTAAAAAGAATTGATATTTTAATAGCAAGTTTCACGTTTTTGTTCTCAGAATTTCATAAGAGCGAAAAATTAAAAAATAAGCCTTAAGGGCGCAGTTCACCTCAGTTTTCAACGTTTTTTATTTTTGTATTGGTACCAGATTTTTTTTCTTACTTTATACTTAAATTGTGATTAAATCTTCCTCTTAGGAAATGTTTGCATATCTCATAGTTAGAGACATTGGAAAAACGCGGGAAAAGATGACTACTTGCTAGGCTCCAACATGCTGTATATAACACTGAATGTTTTGTATTTATATTGGCTATCGTTTACTTGAAGCATTGTTTCTCTCTACAACAGGCCCAATTAGAACAGTATAGCTTGAACACACAGCGGGTGTGATTCGCCAGAAAACTGTTCGTACGTATCACGGTTAAAATACTACAGTTTATTGGAGACTATTCTAAACATTTTCGCGATTTTCCAGTGTCTCTACTCATAGTTTTTGCGTAAGGAGTCGCAAACGTCAAAATTTTGACTTTACGGTTTAAGTACGCCACTAAAACCAACTGACATACCAAACTGAAAAAATTCACTTTATATAACAATGTTGTAGGCTATGATTTGACATATATAAAAACGAAAACAAAATATTTTTTTGTATTTAAAATAAATATTGATATTATTTAAATTTTTATTTCAAAATTCAGCATTTTTTTATTAAATACAAAAGTATTTTTATATATGTCAAATCATAGCCTACAACATTGTTATACACTGTGAATTTTGTCGGTTTGGTATGTTAGTTGGTTTTAGTGGCGTACATAAAACCGTAAAGTACAAATTTTGACGTTTACGAATCATTACGCAAAAACTATGAGAGATACAAAAGTTTCCCAACAGGAAGATTTTTTCACAATTATGTTTAAAATAAGAGAATGATTATCTGGTACAAAAATTAAAGTAAATAAAGACGTTGAAAACTGAGGTGAACCGCGCCATTAAGAGTTAAAAACAGCTGATCACTGACCATGATGCACAACTGCAGATGTGTACGTGAGACACCGAAAGGAAATGTTGCATAAATTTAGGGCCATGAACTTATTGCGAAAAGAATTTTGCCCCAGTTCGTTTCAGTGCCTTGTGTACACATCTGCAGTTCTGCTCCGTGGTCAGTGATTGGGTGTTTGAACTGTCACTTGTGTTGAGGTTCTATCCGGATATCACAGACGTACGGTGTTGTAGTAACCTATTGTGATTGGCTCAGTCAAACGAGAGACGTCACTTCACACAGACTCGCTGCCAATAACAATGAAGCCGAGCTGCAGATGTGCGCGAAATGTACTGAAACAAACTGGGACAAAATTCTTCTCGCGACAAATTCATGCCTATGCATAGAGACCAGAAAAATGCGTGGATTCACTGACATGTAGGCTAACCTCCAAGAATATATGTGCACTCGAGCAAACAGCAGCTGTTCATTATATAGGCCTATATTTAGTTGTAAACTCCCGATTATCCGTGCCCCGATTAACCGGTTTTCGGATTATCCGTGCGGCTTTCTGTATGTTGAACATTGTAAAAACAAAAAATTTTTGTAAAATAAATTTTTTGGAACATAAGTGTGTCAACTCTTGCGCGCAATAATGGGTTAACGAGTTCGCGCAAAAGTGGATTAACAAAATTTCAACATAATTTTTTCTCGTTTTTTACCGTGCACCCCAGATGTACTTTTATTTATTTTGGTGAAAACGTTGTGAAATACGTTGTTCATAGATAATACCATTACTCATTGCGGTATTTATGTTAATTAAATATAAATTAAATTGTTTTTTACATTTTTATATTAACAGATGTGGTATTTTCGGGTTATCAGTGTTTCCCGATTATCCGTGCATGGCGCAGCACTAATTAACACGGATAATCGGGAGTTTACTGTATTTTTATTATTGGCTCAGCGACTTACACGAGGTGTCAAATAATTCAAGGACCAACTGTTAAGTGATACGAACCTATAGTTGCTGAAATACTAGCTTGTGCCTTAAAAGAAAAAGCGAATTTTTCAGGTCTCTACCTATGCATAGAGGTGTATCAATTTCGCGGATTCATCTGGCAGCAGCCTAGACTTGTCAGTCCTATACACTCACTGGCCACAATCGATTATCTATTGGCTTATAACAGTACAAGCAGGTAGCAAGCGATAGCACTTCGCATTATTCCCTTATTTACTACTGGCTTGCAGTAGTCAAACGCGTTTCATAACAGCCGCCATAGCAAGTCACAGACATGACAATGAAGTATACATAATTGGCGTTCAACCTGACCTGGAATGTATCTGCGAAATTTACGTACCTTTACCTATGCATAGAGACACTGGAAAATCGCGGGAATACTTGACAATTTGCTGGGTTCCAACATACTGTGTATAATACTGAATGTTTTGTATCGACATTGGCTATGGTTTATTTGTAGCATTGTTTCTCTCTTCAACAAACCCAGTTAGAACTGTACAGCCTGAACACACAGCGTGTGTGATTCGTCACAAAACTGTTCACACGTCTCACGGTTAATATACTGTAGTTTATTGGAGACTATGCTAAACACTTCCGCGATTTTCCAGTGTCTCTACCTATGCATAATTATTTTCCCCAAGTACCACTGACTCTACCTGTACATAAGGAATTCGTACGCTCACCAATAGTACGAGTAATATCGTGGGTGTACTCGGAGCATTAAACTGGTGCATAGATTTAGTTGTAGTAGTTTTCCGGTAGATATTCACAAGGTGACCCTGTATTTAATGAGTGCGGAGTATAGCGGCCTGTCAAACGAATTTTTCCAGGCCTGTTTTAAAATAAGGGGCTTAGGGCAGAATTGGGGGGAGGGGGGAGCTGGGGGACCGGTCCTCTTACTTAGACTGAGGGGGCAAATGATTTATCTCGCCACCTCTTTCTTATCCTACATTTTCATTTAAGAATGACATTGATTATTTTGACGATCACATCCAACGTGCCAAATCATATCGCAAGAGAATGTTTTGTATGTTACGTCAAGTAAACCTATAATCTTGTTTGTACTTCTCGGGATTTGAACCTGCGTCCATAATATTCAGGTCAGAACAGTGGCAGTGAGATATGTAAGATATGTGTTGAGCGCAAGTGGAGGCTAACTACAGTGCTATGTTGCAACATTGACTCTAAAAAATAGTTTCTAAATTTACCAGACGTGCGTATAGAAGCGCTAAGAAAGTAGGTATGGTAGAATAGTTTCCCAGACATCCATGGTAGCACTCATAAACCTAATTAGCCTATGAAACAGTCAAATGCATACTACAGTTACCAGACTTGTATTGTAACATTTATAAACGTTTGCATATTTACTAGACAAAAGTATGATAACTGTCCCATACTGCGTCTAAACATTTGAGGATGTTTATTTACAGTGTTCTACACATAAAATGTCATCGTACAACATTTAGCGACTTACATTTTCGTCTTCAATTTAGCCCAGAATTATCGTCGTGTGCTTACTACGCTAGTGTTTTTGGACAGCCTGTATAGTAAGAGATTGTAATAGGGCACACGGATTGTAGACCGCAATCCTGTTCCCTCCGCCTGCACGACGTGGCAACAGCGACTGGAAGAGGCGTGGCTACCCCTTGTCGCTGACAATGAGTGACCAAAGGTCAGTTGTTTTCACGATCAGGCGAAAACAATGAGTATGTTTGTTATTTTTCCCACATTCGTGCACCTTTGACAGCAGTGCGACCTTAGGCTACAAAGAAAAAACAAGACTATTCACACGCGTCCATTCAAATCCCTAGCTGTCTGTCGTTTAGAAGTTCTTACTTTCAAGCGTTCAAGTGGGGAGAAATTATAATTTTTGGAGACACTGGAAAATCGCGAAAATATTTAACATAGTCTCCAATAAATTATAGTATCTCTATCGTGACACGTGCGAACAGTTATCTGGTAAATCAAACACGTTGTGTGTTAAAACTGTACAGTTATAGTTGGGTCCGTTGCAGAGGGACACAGCACTTCGTATAAACGATAGCCAATATAGGTGCAAAACCTTCAGTGTTATACATAGCATGTTGGAGCCTAGCAAACAATAAACTTTTCCCGCGATTTACCAGTGTATCTAACCTTAATATATAAATTGAAGTGTCCTGACTGACACACTCACTCACTCAATTCATCAACGCACAGCCCAAACCACTGGACCTATAACCATGACATTTTGATGGATGCTTCCCTTTGGCATAGGCACTCACTAAGAATGAATTTTTCGAAATTCGATAATTAAAGGGGTGAAATGTGTTTTCGATGAATCCCTGATATCTCATTAACTGGGAAAGCTATCATAATTTTTTTAACTTCAAAATATTGCCCAAACAAATTCATATTTGTGCATTTTTCGATTTAGCGAAATTCGAAAATTAAGGGGGTGAAAAGCCGTAAAGCGTGTTTTTCATTAATCCGGGATTTCTCCTAAACCATTAGGCCTACAGATAGTGAGGTAATTTTTTCTTTAAAATAATGCTTAAATAATATCTAAAAAGTATTTTTAGAATTTTTCGAAATTAAATAATATGTGTTTTTAATTAATCCCGTTTATCTCCTAAACCAGCGAAAATATTGATATGGTTTTTGCTTTAAAATTAAACTTTCGTAAATATCAAAATAACAATTTCAGGATTTTTCGAAATTCATTTTTGAAAGCTTGTAAATAGGGCCACGATTTTGTCGCGAAAAGATTTATGCCCCACTTTGTTTCAGTGACTCACGTGCACATCGGCAGTTCTGTTTCAAGGTTATTGGCAGCGTGTCTATGTTCAGACACGTTTCTCATTTTACTGCTCCAATCAGAATAAGATTATTGTGAGTCTGTACGTCTATAATTTGCCAAGGCCAGTGAGAGAAAATCGTCCAATCACGGACGATGTAGCAGAGCTGCAGGTGTGCACATGACTCATCGAAACCAAATGTTGCAAAAATCTTTTCGCCATAAAATCGCGGCTCTACTTATAAATAATAAAATGTGTTTTCAAATAATTATCTGCACCGCTTATACCCGTTTAGATAATCGAGATGATTTTTTGATAAGAATGAAGCTTATGTAAATATCTACAAATTAAATTCAGGATTTTATGAAATTCGAAAATTAAGGATGTGAAAAGCAGTCTCCCGAAAAAAGACTATAATATTAATAATAATAATAACAATAAAAATAATAATAGTAAAAATTCTTGAAATATTATTTCAAGTTACCCCAGGTGTTGCAAGTTACCCCAGATTACGGTACGAAAGAATTATCACGGCCTGCCTTTAAGCATTCACTCAGGTATTGTAAAAAATGTTTGTGATGAGCGAGGGGTGGGGTTACGGGTTCGTATCCCGTGCAAGACTTTGCGATGGGAATTACTATGACATCACACGAGTATATTGCGCGTGCTCTTTACACTGAGTTAAGACAATTTATAGTTCACTGTTATTGAGTACGCTAGCTGTTAAATGCCTTCATAACATATTTTATCCAGAGTTACTGTTTACATTACATAAAATTCACGCGGGCAAAGCCGCAGCCGGGAAGCTATTTTACAAATAAATAAAGATGACTACAAAACAAAGATGTTCTGCAATTACAGTTCGCTCAGCGAAGTGACCTGGATAAAGCTGTTTGTATTTGTTCTTTTAAAGATATACAGAGAATATAGTAACACAATCAATACGTAGTTAAAAGTTAGTTACTCTTTTGTATAGTACACGCGGGCGAAGCCGCAAAGAGACAGCTAGTAATTTTATATTTGTATGAAATATGGTTTGTGGTAACTGGATACAGTTCCTTGGACATACTCCAGTGCAATATAGATGACTGTCAAAGAAAACTAGAGAGAAAAGAAACACATAAAATAAACATAGTATGATTTAGTAAATAGGATACACACACGTTCTAAAATTCTATAAAAGGGATTGGTTCAAATAGAACAAGGACAAACAGATCAGAAATAAAAATCTGAATTCAAAAGAAAAACGAAAAATCACCAAGGCAGAAAGCCCAGATTCCATGTCTGCTTTGGCAAAGTGACAAACAAGTAAAATTTACTACTCTCAAAATAAAAATACGACACACCAATGAGGCGAAACAAAACCATTATTATATAAGACACGAACAGAATACAACCTGCGATTCCATCAACTGTAAGTCTGCGTCACTTTCGCAATCGGTCTTTGACTAATTTGACACCTCCTGGAAGTTACCGACCCAATAATGTAAATGTAACTAATACAGACATATATCACTTTAACAACGAGTAGCTAATGAGCATCTGTTATCTGCTTCAGTTCATAGATGTTCTTGCAGGCTAGCCTACATGTCAGTGAACGCGTGAAATTTTCCTGTCTCTAACTATCGTGCAATATTCCCGCCGATCCAATTTCGCTATGGGACTTCAAGCGGTGACCATATAATTTTTTTGGTGGCAAAGTTGTAGCAAGGTTTAGTGAACGGTTCTGGGTTTCACTTACATCCGGTTAGTTCATTTTGAAGTACGGCAGGCTGAAAAGGCCATTTAAAGCTATATAGGAGGCCTTCGATACAGTTTTTTTTTTAAACGAGCATTCCTTCCTTTACCCAAAGTGTGTGACTATATGGGGAGTAGTCTCGTAAAAATGCTAATATTTCCCCTCACTTTCAACACATTGAAGGATATGTTAGGGGTATCATTAAGATTATTTTAGTGTCGAACATAGTGGGTCATATCCTCTTACCTATGTTACCAAGTATTTTTTCGTAAAGATGATAGTAATAGCCATTACGTGCATTCCCACAGTCCATCACTTTTAAGTGAGAACAAATCACTTAATAATATTAAAAGCACGGACATTCAGCATTCATTTATCATAAATTATTATGTAACACTTTCTAAAATACTATCCAAAAAAGTTTGACTGAAATGTGTCTCAGAATAAAAATCGAAGGCAAATATTTAGATGCAAAATTATATAAAAAATTACGTTCGAGTAAACGAAGGAAGAAATTTAACTAATAATAGATAAAAAATTATATGTTGCCATATTATTCTATTAGAATAAATGGAATAGCTGTCTTGATTTTGCGGGAAAAATTGTTAATTTACCATTACGTTGAAAGAAAAAAAAATTGTCTGTATCACTTTCCTTAATAAACTGCTTACGAAAAATTCAAATGGAAATGAAATAAAATGAATTATTTTCGTGAATTTTTCACAGAATGATATTAAGGGCTAGTTCCCGAGTTTTTTCCTTCAGACTGGTGACAGTAACTCGAATATTTTTAATACTCTGGATGCGATTTTAAAAATAATGTACTGTTCGTCAGAAAAAAAAATATATATCTTCATTTTTGCTTAATTTTCACGACAAAAATCGTGGTACTTCGGCTGATGAAATCTAAAAAACCGGTCATTACAATTCTACAAAAAATTCAGCAACAAATTATAACAGATAAGTGTCAAAACTGTGGAGCAAAATTTTTACATGAGTATTAGGTAGCAATAAATTTTTTTTTTCGAAATCACTGCACAACCTATTAACACGGCCTTAAGGGTAACGCATGCCTTTGTGTTTGGGAATAGATTAAATTTAATGGTATATGTACTACAAAGTGACTGATTAATAATACATATTTTTGTAACTGGCTTAAAACGTGCAAATGATATACTATCGGTACATAAAAATAATGAAATAAAACGGGACGTTCTTCCTGGTGAAAAGCAAAAAAGTGAATAGAATAATTAATGCACATCAGATGTATTTGTGGTGACAGTGACATTTAAAGTACTTGAATGTTTCGAATGAGTTATATTTATTAGAGAACGTTGACACACCATAAATGCGTCCATAACATTACAACTACTGTCGGCCAAGTGATAAAACCATCACTCATGAACGGAGATCATCATGTTTCCTGCAGAACGTGATTATTGGATCGAAACACAAGGGAGGTTGGTTAAGTACCCATTTATTACAACCGATACTATGAACACGAAACAAGTAACTTGTGATTAGCTTTATTACCGTTTGATTAGCTCGCTTACACGCAGTAATGTGGACTCTACACGTAATTCGCAGTCAGTCGCCATTCAAGAGAATATGAAGCACGTTTTTTTCCAATGCAGCGAACGCGTCATTAAATTCAACTCGATTAAATCTGATACTTATTAACCTTTATCATACATATTATCAGCGTACTCAGGTTTCAAACTCGTCGTAACTTCACCTTTATATTTAACTAGCTATTGCTAGCGACATAGTCCCCGTCGTTTTAGATTTAATACGTTAATATATTTATACATATATTCATTATATATATATATATATATATATACACACACACACACACACACATTAAGCGCTCCACTCACTCATCAACGCACAGCCCTTACACCGAAAGCACCACTAAGATGAGAATTTTTTTTAATTCGAATATTAAGGGGGTGACAGGGATTAAATGTATTTTCAATTAATAATCCACACGCTTAAACTCTTTGAGATATCGAAGTGATTTTCGCTTCGGAATGAAGCATACAAAAATGCATATTACCAAAATTTTAGTATTTTAATTAAAAAATTAAGGGGCGAAAAACCGTAAAATGTGTTTTTTTCGATCAATCTTCGATAACTGCTATACCTGTTTAGATATTTAGGTAAATTTAGCTTCAGAATGAAGCTTCCGCATAACCCTAAAATCAGTAAAGGATTTTCTGAATTTAAACCTCTAAGGGCAATAATAAATAAAACTTGTTTTCAATTAATCATCTGTATTTTTAAAACTTTTAAGATATCGAGATCATTTGCAAATATGAATTAAACTTACGTAAAATCCTAAAAATTTGTTTCATAATTTTTTAAAATTCGACAATTTAGAGGGTCGGAAGCTGTAAAACGTTTCACAAATCCCGAAAATCAGGCATGTCCCCGAAGAAATAATTAAAAAGTTGTTACTTATTTGCTGTTCTATTGATACGTATCCCTCTCTGGACACGGGCCAGTATAATACATATTTAGTATCATAAGAAGTCTTAAGACCTATCTCGGCGTAGTTGTTTAGAGCACTCGTAGGACGTTTTAGGTTCAAATCCCGTGTAAGGCGAGGCAACAGAGAACTGCTGTTATATTATGCACACACATTAGTGGAAGCTGGGGGAGAGTTATGTTAATTTCATATTTGAAGTATGAACAAGAAGTTCCCAGCATAACTGATAAGCCTACTTTCCTCAAAGTGGGTGTATATTAACCCTGAAGATTAAAATCGTTTACGTACAGCTAAGAGTATTGAATAATAATATTAATTAAGACATATGATAAATGAAATATACAAAAAATAAGTCAGCTTACTAAGCAGTCTACCTATGCCCAGTTTGATTAAAATGGAAAATATATCTGAGATATTTTCTATCATAAAGACAAAAAAATAAAGAAATAAATCCCAGCTTTCAAAACATTACCAAATGATGAACGAAATACATAGAAGTCCAGTCAACTACCATATGAATGCCGAAATTAATGAACTTCAGAAAATATTTCCCTAAATACGTCATATTAAGCAAATATATGACATGGTCGACATTACAAATATATGAACACGTAATTTCGAAATACAGAATACTCAAGTCAGCTTTGCAGACTATGTAGTATGTGTGTTCCAAGTATGATCAGATCTGTAAAAAAATGTCTTAACACACATGGCATACTACGCAAAAATATACATAAATGGCTACTCTTATGTAATACTATGCTAAAAATATAAACATGGCTGTCATTTTTTAAATATGAAAACAGGATGAACGAAATACAAAAAATTATGTCAGCTTTGTATTTAGTATGTGTACCAAGTTTCATGAGATTGTGAAAATAATGATTCCTAAGATGTGTAATACTATGACAAAAAAATTAAAATCTCCGCCGTTTTGAAAATATGAACACAGGATGAACGAAATAAATGTCAAATCAACTTTGTACATAGTAAATGTGCACCAAGTTTAATGAAATTCTGAAAAATACTTCCTATTGTTACAAAGGTTAGCCGGGAAGGGGAAGATAAATAAGCTAGAGATGAATGGTAACAGGTTTATTAGAAATAGAAGGTACAAGGAATAACAGTAATACAGAAATAGAGGCGAGTGGAAGGGCTAGGGTAAGGCGAGACAGGAGATAGATAAGGGATCGCTCTCCTTCCCTAAACCAACATGAGACTCACAGCTCTCATGTCGCCGTTGAAGGTAGGGCTCTAGCCAGAGGGTTGCACCAGACTCTAACCAGAGTCCATAGGTGTGGTCGTCGCCGGAGCAGAAGACTCACTCTCCGACTCTCTTCTCCAACTCCACTCGGTAGCTAGCTCGATGTCTATACCATGCTTCACACCCCTACCAGGCCGTCATAATCCTCCCTTCTGATTGGCTCCCAGCTATGTCCAGGGACGGAGCATTCCCTGCTGAATCCAAGAGTTTGCAAGGGTTAAGACGCACTTAACTCCTCAAGTCATCGGATTCCTGGGACACCTCTGTTGCCGCAATCCGCCTCTTTTTGATGACTTGTTGATTACCCAGCATCCGTTGGCCGCTTTTCTGCGACGCCACCGACGCCGCGGGATTGCGACACCGTAACATCACCCCCAAAATAACATCGGACGACAATTCACGTTCTCGTCGGGTGTGACGGTGGATGTAGAAAACATTGCAGAAGAAGATTGGTACAGTGTTAGGTCCACCCTGTATGTCAGGCGAAACGCATGCACGACTGGTGATGGCGAGTGAAACTGAATTTTCTTCATAGGAAATAAGTAAAAGTGATATGTAGTAAGTCGTAGTAAAAGTAGAGTTGAAGGCGTTATTTATCTTCTTGAGTGGATGGTTCGTAGACTGTCGGTGGGTGACCGAGTAGAAGTAGCGGCGGGGAGTGCAGAGGGTGAGTTGGTGGGGGTTGGCTATGGTGTAGTTCGACATCTCTGGTACTGGCGGCAGGTTGGACAACGTCGGTTAACTCTAGGATTAACTGGCCAGAGACAGGAAGTGGTTGTAGGTAAGTTATAGGGTATATTTGAATACGGGGTGACAAATGTGGGTATTCCGGTGTGTTGTTATATATATATATATATATATATATATATATATATATATATATATATATATATATATATATATATATATTCTACATTTTAAAGGTGCTCTTGAAAATATTTATACGCTATCTGTAAAAAAGTGAGTAATATTACTCATCATATGTATGGTAATATTCCCCAATCTTGAGAGGAAAATCTGATTCCCGAATAGGTGTGGAAATTTTTGCAAGGTAGTGTACTCGCCACACAAAGCACTCGGAAGTTTCGCTCGCGCGTTATGTCTAGAGACATGAACTTTTCGCGAAAAGAAATTTGCCTCACTTTGTGTCAGTGACTTGTGTGCACGTCTGCAGACTTGCTTCACGGTCAGAGATTGGATGTTTTGACATTCGTGTGTCGTGGGGTTTTACACGCAAATCACAGACGTGTGGTGTTACAGTAACCTTATTGTGATTGGTACAGTCAAATGAGAAA